>PVIR01002554.1:0-100930 GCA_004026965.1 Petromus typicus | reverse complement strand
TCCTCCTGCCTCTGCCTCCCGAGTGCTGGGATTACAGGCGTGAGCCACCACGCCCGGCACTGTGGTATGTGGTACTGGTTGCTGCTGGGTGTGGGTCTCCACACCCAGTATTGTTATGTGGTTACCGGGGAATCGAACCCGGGCCCTTGCGCTTGCGAGACAGGCGCCGGAACCACTGAGCTAACTCCCCGGCCCCATGAATAAGTTTTTTTATTTTCTCTCTTTAATGTCCTTAAAACTAGAAACTTTGGCTTCTTCATCATTCACTTGCCATTTATCCAACAATTTCTGGTTGAGTGAGTTAATAAAATATAACTAAGAAACAAACCTTGCATAACATCAACTTTAGAAGAGGGCCCTGAAGGTTACACATCCTTAATATATGTCATACATGGATAAATAAATGAATGATGGACTACCAAATTTCTAGGAATTGATATTACCCATAGAAAAGAAATTTAGTGCTTTGGGCTAATGGCAACACCAGCTACACTGCATTGACGGGATTTATAGGATGTCTTTCTACACAAGACAGTATCTCCCAGGTGGCCCTTGGGTTGTTTTCCCTTTGGCTGGTCAGGGAGAACAAGGACCCAGAGCACCTTTGCCTCTGAGCACTGAGCAATGCCTTTGAATGATATTCACAGAGCTGAGGCACCAGATGGGAGAGAGTAGAGTGGAGAGAAAGCAAGAAGGAAACTTAAAAAGGAAAATGGGCGAGGTCAGGTGATGATCGTAGCGGAGAATATTTGTGATGCCTGCCAGTTATCAAAAGGCTGTCGTAGAGTCTGTCTTGTGTTCAGCACAAGCATCATCTCTTTTCTTTAAATTGAGTTTATTGGTACATTTTAGATACACATCACAGTCACATTCAACATTGAGAATTTGTACCTGTATATAATATATCTTGATTCTCATTTTTTCCCATTCCCCTGCCCTCCCCACAACCCCTACCCTCTATATACACAAGCTTTGTTTCTATGTTTCTGTTTTTATCACTGAATTTTTTCTTTCTCCTCTTTACATTCCCCTGCCTCTCCTTTCTCTTTTCCCTTTGAACATTTCCTTCCCATTTCACAGTACTTATCAAACATTCTGGACTCCTTTATACCTTCAGTTTCTCACAGTAGAGAAACAATATGACATTTACACATCTGTGTCTTATTTATTTCACTTATAAGTATGTCCTCAAGGTACATCTGTTTTAGTACAAATGTCTCTAACTTATCATTCTTTATGGTAGAGTAATACTCCATTTTATAAAAAAGCCTACATCTTCTTTATCCATTCTCTAATTGTTGGGCATTTAGGCTGTTTCTAGGCTTTAGCTATTACAATCTGTGCTGCTATAAACATGGGTGTGCATAAGTTTCTGTGATATGAATCTTTTCTTTCATATATATATATATATATATATATATATATATATATATATATATATATATATATATAGCAGGGGAATAGCAGGATCAAGTGGGGCTTCTAATCCTAGTTTTTTGAGGAATCTCTACACTGATCTCCACTGAGTCGCCCCAGTCTACACTCCCACCAATAGGGGAGAAGGGTTCTTTTCTCCCTGCAGCCTTGCCAGCATTTGATTTTTATTCTGCAGATGAGCAGACCGAAGTTCAGAGGTTCATGAGCGACTGGCCTATGCAGGTCAGGCTAAAAGTGAAAGCCAAGATTTGCTCTGAGGAGTGTCTTCCTCGAAGCTAGGGCATGTCACCTGGTGAGGACAGAGGGAGCTCTACCAGCAGGGCCCAGCCAGCGTCCCACGTGCTGCTTGGGTTACAGATTGTCAACTCCCCTCTATCATGTGATATTTAGATATCAACATGCTAAATTGCATTTAATTATGTTAATTTGCACACATACAGACACACAGACATGCAGACACAGACAGATAAATATAGGCACATGCATCATCAACCAGGAAAAAAAGAAAAGAAAAATTGGTTAATTTCTGTGTACACTTGGCCAAATTCTTCTGCAGTAAATACTCCACAGAAAAGTGGCATAATAGATGACAAATGGGGCCAACATTCTCAAGCGCCATAATTCTAGAAATAAGTGAAGTCCTAACTCCAGCTTCACCTCCCATATATAGTGAGTAAACAAAAGTGCATAGACCAAAAAAGCAACAGAAAAACAACAAACACAAGTTGAGGGGCCATGAAAATACTTTCTGAATGTCCATTCCCCAAAGGGTTGAGGTCAGGCATATGGTTCTATTCATCAGACCTTAGACAAAGAACTTGGGCTATTTTATTCCCTGATCATTATTGTTGGTTAAATTAAAGCACGATCAAAAGTGTAATGGAATATTAATTTCAGTTACTGTAGCTAATTGAAAACATAGCGAGAGCTGTGACTATGGAAAATGGAGTGAGAACCCTCAGAAGCACGTCCACGTCTAGCTCACTCTTTTTCAATCTGGGCAGTAGCGTGTGCTTAGAAAATGGCCATTGTCCCTAGAGGCTGTACTGAAGGGCATCAGGAGGAATAATCAGGCTGGGAAAAGGGAAAAAGGACTAACTCAGCTATCAGAGCATTTGAAAGATGCAAATGTAATTTTAAAATGATCCACTGTTAATTTGTTCTTATGAAAGATGTTATGAAATTGTACAGTCCCTGTCAAGTCGGAAGCAGAGTCTCTCTTCTTGTGTCTTCGGTCCGAAGTCCTGAGCCTGACACTGAGAAGCTGTTTATGAGTGATTGTTGGTTGAAGGAAGGAGTGAGTGTTGAAGACCTTTGTTTACGCTTGTAAACAAGAATGTTTTCAGTTTGAGACAATGGGCCTCCCTGGCCAGTGAAAGTGCAGATCGGCAAGATGCAGGGATGAGCTTCTTGCTGAATCTGAGATGAGAAATGGAATGCCTACTACTGTTTTTTCGGTGCCTAGAACAGTGCCTGACACATATTAAGTGCTCAGTAAATATTTGCTGAAGCAACGAATAAGTATTTAGAGGGGAGTTGGAAAGAGAATGAATTAAGCAAAGGAGAAAAAACAGACAATACAGAACTTTGCATTATCATTTAATTTCTTTGTTGAGAACTCTGCTGTATTGTGAGTTCTCAGACATTATATGTATTATCATTTAAGTTCAATAATTTCTTCCTAAAAGCAGTGTAATCTGCTTTGTGGGACTGATCAGCTCAGTCTCTGTCTGTCTGTCTGTCTGTCTGTGTATCTGTCTCTCTTTGAGACAGGGTTCACCTATGTCTGGCTTCAAACTCATAGCGATCCTCCTGCCTCAGTCTCCTGAGTGCTGGGATTACAGATGTACACCACCATAACCAGATTTTACCAGTCTCATCTTTATTAATATGAAGGACGAGAATATTGCTTCTAAAGGTGTTGGTTACCTCCAACTTAGCCCAAGCCACTCTAAAACAACTAGGAACACAGGGGCATATTAGGTGATGATAGCCATTCTCCTATTCAGGGCGATGCTATGACTTTGAAGAGAACTTGCATTAAGTTTCTGGGCCTGGTAATTTCAACCCCTGTTGTCTCCTCACCTCTATTAAGTTTTCCTAGAAGAAGGTTATTCTATGTATTTCTCTTTTTTAAAAAAAAAAAACTTTTTACTGTCTATGAAAAGCCAATGATGCAGCGGTGTATGTGTGAGGCCATGTTTATGGAGCAACCTTCTTAGGAAGACTGTGCCCAGGACGTGTCCTGAGTCTACACTGGACAACATAATGGAAGAAGACTCTGACAAAAAGAAGCTAGATTTACTTCGGCAGGAGTCATTTGTCTAGGGCTGAGAAATGTCATCAATATTCAGTGGTTGCCCTATATGGCATCTGACTTCTCTTTCTGAGTGACTGTGTGTGGGATTCTGTGTATGTGTGTGGTATTTTTTTTTTGGCCCATCTAGACAAGTATGTATATGTTGTTTGTTTTCTTCTCCTTTTGTCATACAGTCACCCATCAACTTAAAGGTGGAGGGGGGAGAGCTGTTGAAGTAACATTTATTTTCATTTAGGCAAATGTCGTATTTTCTGAGTCCATTTTGAATTCAGTTCAAATGATAGAAAGATAGTGAAACTTTGCATAGAATTGCAACTTCAAAAATTGTCATGTAGTTTATGCCTTTATTGTTTCATGATCACTTATGGGAGGTGAGGGTATGTATTTGTAATTGCATCTCTTTGGAACTCAATTTCCCTACGAAGATGCAGGTAACAATGTTCCCAGAGGAAGAAAGTGTCCAATGAGCGTTTTCATTTTCTTCTATTTCAACAACTCAATGAATGAGTCTTTTACATCACTGGGTGAACTCTTGGGTGTTAGTGCCCACAATAAGGCTCTCTTTAGCAACCAAGGGGAGGGGAAAAGTCACAAGGGTGAGCAATAAAGCCCAGGAGAAACATGGTTTACGAGCGGAAAACTTACAGTAGAACTTTAGACAGGAAAAAAGTTGACAATGCAAGTTAAAGCTGGCCCCAGGCAGCAATAACTTACTGAAGTGGCATTTATTTGGCTGATAACCCAAGGTCTTGCTGAACTTGCTGGTACAACAGAAGTAATCTTTATGGAAGAATGAACTACAATAGAAGCTTGCAGTAACATTATTTGATCTTTCCATCATTTAATGTGACCTGGTAAGCTCTCCCAAAGCTCCAAGTTTCAACTTTCTGCTGTGACTTTGAGACCACAGTGGGAATTCTCCTAGTATTCCAAAAGATTTTTCCAGGCAGTTTATAATATGTCTAGCTTGAGGTGGAGCAGCTAATACAGATTTGGTGTGAGACAATATTCCCCTGATAATATAACTAAGCTGAAAGCAGACTTAGTAGCAAAGTTATGCTCTGTGAAGTAAAATGACTCACTCAAAGCCACTTGAGCAGTGATCTGCTTCAGGGGACACACTGGTTGTTATTATTTGAGAGCTAATTAACTGAGAAACCTCAAGCACCAAAAGAGAGATGCAATGCTTTTCTCAGAAACAGGGGTATAATGAGCATAATAGGGAAGTTGAATTTTTTTTGCAAAGGCTAGTTTTTATTTCCTTTTCTTCTTCCTTAATTGGGAATGCTATAAGTGTGCATTAAATGATTCTGTAGTTGAAAGTTTTAATTCTATTGCAGTGCACTAAGAATCTTCAGCGTGTACATAAATGTTTGTTTAACACGGGGAGGTCTTTGGGGGAGGGAGGAATAAAGATTTATCATTTTAGTTTTACAACACGGAGGACTCATTCTTCCAAGACATAATTCCGTGTCCTTACACTCTCTGAATTCCAAACAGACTTCAGTCCGATGGGAGATGTGACACCGTTCTTGGAGAAATAGATGAACCATTCATCTATTGCAGTCCAGGTATTTGGGACTAGCTGGAGATATGATGCTGAGGCAAAGGGTCCTCAGTTTCTCGTCCACTTCTTCCTGATCTCACTACAACATCATAGTTCTAGCCTGGGAACTTTTGAGATGATGTAGAAAGATGGGAGAGAAAAGATTGGAGGTATCATGACAGTCACGTGAGGAGATCTTGAACATGTCTTTCTTCACCCACTATTTCTTCCCCTTAATATTCAAGCACGAACTAAGACTCTCTGATTATCTAGAAGAAAGGACCTATCTCCTCTCCATGTTCTTCTTTCTGTTGCTGTTTGCCTTTTGCCTTCCTGACACAGATTTTTGAGACTCTCTGCAGTCTCTTTCTCCCCTTCACCTTGGCTTCTGGACTCTTGGCGACCTCATATGGCCCGCCCTCTGCCTCCACCTCTGTCTCACCACTGGAACTCCTCTCATAGAATTCAATCCGGGCACAATTGCAAATCCAGCGGGAATGTGAAAGTTCTGGTCTTAGGCAGTGTTTCTAAGGTTTGATGATGTCCATCTCTCTCATTCGTAAAGCTCCTTGGTTTTCATCAACTTCTTCACTTGCTTGCTGTCATCCTATTTGATGAGTCGCTTCCATTTCCTGTTAGTGTTCTCTGCATTCCTCTTCATCACCTGTGTCTTCTACTCATAGTTTCTCATGCTTTCTTCCACGTGTTGGACCTGTGTTTCCTATTGCTTCATGGAAACCTTTCATTTCTGCACTGTAGGTACCACCAATTCAACATATCATTTGATGCACTGAATTCATTGTTGTTTCTTCAAAATCAGGCTTTCTGGTTGTATCGCTAATTCTTCTTCATAGGTCTGCCTATCTCAAATGCCCTATGTTAGAAATTTGGGTATCAGGCATGAGTCACACACCCTTTCTACTCACACACTTGTCACCAGATTCTCTTGGTTTTGCTTCTTAATGATTTTCAAGCCTGTCTTTTTTCTTGGAGGTCCTTTTCCCCTACTATAGCTTCTTTCTCTTCCTTTCTCCCTCCTTCTCTCTGTCCATTTCTTCTTTCCTCTCTCTTTCTTCTTTCTCCTTCCTTCTCTTTCTCTTTTTCTTTTCTTTCTTTCCTGTTCTAATTGTTTTGCATATATTAACTCACTTAAGTCTTATAGTAATGCTGCAAGACAGGCAACTACCGTTTTATTTTCAATTATACTTTACAGGATGCAGAAAGAGGAGACTAGAAAAGGTAGGTAACTTGTCCAGTTTGGGCAGGAACCAAAGCCAGAGAGCCTGAGTTCAGATTGTATGCTTTGCATTGCTACTCTATTCTATCTTTCTGGTGTGAAATTCAAGGCCCTCACTGATTGGGTCTGTGCTGACCACTTTGCTTCCTTTCTTGCCCTTACCCCACCCCTACTACCTTGCTGGACTGGACCATGTCATTGTCAGCAGTAGCTCACCTTACACTCCTTTTACATAGACAATTCTTTTTTTCTTAATTGAGTTTATTGGTAATATATATATATATATATATATATATATATATGATCACATTCAACATTGAGAATTTATATCAGTAAATGATGCATCTTAATTTCATTTTCTTCCATTCCTGCTGCCTTCTCTACAACTCCTCACGCCCTGTATGGATAAACTTTATTTCCATTTTTTGTTTTTATCATCACATTTTTTTTTCTTTCTTTACTTTCCACTACCCCCTTTCCTTTTCCCCTTTGAACATTTTCTTCCTATTTCACAATATATATCATAGATTTTGGAACTCATTTACACCTTCATTTTCTCATACTAGGGAAATGATAAATATTTACATATCTGTGTCCTATTTATTTCATTTATAAGTATGTCCTCAAGGTACATCCATTTAATTATGACTCTAATTTATCAATTCTTTATGGCTGAGAAATTCTCCATTTTATGAAAAAACCCACATATTCTTTAACTAGTCTCTTGTTGATAGGTATTTGAGTTGTTTCCAAGATTTAGCTATTACAAGTTGTGCTTCTATAAACATGGGTGGATAAATGTCACTGTGATATTATGCTTTTAGTTCTTTCATGTATATACCTAGCGGGGAAATAAATAGTAGGATCAAATGGAGCTTCTAATCCTAGTTTTTTGAGAAATCTCAAATTAATTTCCATAGTGGTTGCAGCCATCTACATTTCCACCAACAGTAGAGAAGGGTTCCTTTCTCTCCATGTTTTTAGTTGATTTCATTATAGCAGCCATTCTTTTTGGAGTGAGATGAAATCTCAGTGTTGTTTTCATCTGCATCTCTCAAATGACCAGTGATATTGGATACTTTTTCATGTTTCTTCTCTGCTTTTATTTCTTTATCTAAAAAATATCTATTCATTTCAGATGTTCATTTATGAATTGGGTTTTAAAATTTGGAGGAGCTGATTTTTTAAAGTTCTTTACATACTCTAGATAGTAGTCCTTTGTCTAAAGAACAGCTGGTCAAATTTATTTCCCAATTTGTATGTTGTCTTTTTGCTCTGTTGGTGGTTGTTTGCTGTGCTAAAACTTTTTAAATAAGATGAAGTCTCAATTGCTGATTATTTCTGCTAGTTCCTATGCCACTGAGTTCATAAAGTCTTTTCCTACACGAGTGTCTTCAAAAGTTGTATCTACTCTATCTTCCAGGAGGTTTAGTGTTACTGTTTTAATATTTAGATCTTTAATCCACTTTGGTTTTAGTTCAGTGCATGGTGAAAGATGTAGATCTAGCTTTAGTCTCTGACAGGTTGAAACTCAGTTTTTCTACCATTGTTTGTTAGAGGGTGTCTTTTCTCCACTGAGGGTATTTGGCTCATTTGTCAAAGATGATGAGGCAGTGGCCAGGCATTTAGCTCAGTGGTTCTGGCACCTGTCTTACAAGTGCAAGGACCTGGGTTTGATCCCTGGTAACCACATACCATACTGGGCGTGGAGACTCACACCCAGCAGCAATCAGTACCACATACCACAGTGCCGGGTGTGGTGGCTCATCCCTGTAATCCCAGAACTCAGGAGGCAGAGGCAGGAGGATTGCTGTGATGTGAGTTTGAGGCTGAGCTCAGGGCCAGCCTGAACCACAAAGCCAGACTCTGTCTCAAAAAAAAAGATGATGAGGCAGCTTAGTATATCTGGAGTTGTTTCTGCAGCTTCTAGTGTGGCTCTTTTCCCTTGCCAATACCATGCTGTTTTTATCACAGTGGCTCTTTAGTATAGTTTCATTTGAGGATAGTGATACCCCCTGACATGTTCTTGTTGCTTAGAATCGCTTCTGCTATTCTAGCTCTCTTCTTTTTTGGATTATTTTCTCTAGCTCTGTGAAATATGCTATTGAGATTTCATTTAGGATTGCATTAAATCTATATAGTAGTATTGACAGATGGCCATTTTGACAATATTGGTTCTTCTTATTGAAGAACAAGGAATGACACAGACTAATCTTTCTTTCTGGAAAGAAAGTGTCACATGTGGATGGAGCATGAAGATCTCATTTACACATAAATACACAAGCATGAATTTTCAACTCTCATTTATCTACAGGAGTCAGCAGAAGGACTACTTCCTACAGGTTAAATTTGGGTTTTCTTTTCATCTTCACCTCTCAGATATACATCTATACTTGAATTCTCTAACGTGGTATTCACCTTCACATTTGCAACAATCAATATGATGTCAACATGTATGTATAATTAACCCCAAATTGTTATTGAGTAAGTGGGTAGATATTAAAACTGCAGCAAAGAGTCAATCCTTAATTTGGGCTGACAAATCTTTAACTTTCTATACATTTTGAGCAAGATAGTAAAAGGCTTGAAACTGATGTTCACCTGGACTGAGCTAGCAGCAGTGTCACATGTGGATGGAGCATGAAGATCTCAGGCAGTGCCGCCATTTGACATAATGAAGGTTTGATCTATGGTGAGACAAATGAAGCATGGACTTGAGAGCTCTAGGGATGATGGGGTCCACTGAATCTCATTTACTTATTCATAGAGCTAAAAAGTTAAGATTCTATAAGACACTATCTTTGTCAACAAAATTACATTAATAAGCAGAACACACAGCCTTCCTCTTTCGAGAATCTAGTTTTGGAGAAGAAGGATGCACATTGAGGGGGTTTAAACTTAAAGAAGTTAGTATTTATCATCAGAGTTTTTTTGGGGGAGATTATGAGCAGTGTGATGTGACAGAGTTTCTGGACCATCTCTCTGATGGCAAGGAAGCCCTCAGCATGATCTATGGATAGAGAGTCTCAAGAAGAAAAAGGATAAAGCACACAGTTTCCAGGGAAATAATTAGTTGGGTGTATTGAAGGAGCAGAAATAAGGCCAGTGTGACTAATTCACTGCAAACTGGGAAAGAGGTAGAGGGATGAGAAGTCCGAGATTACACAGAGAGCTTTAGGCTAAGAAGGGAGCTTGAATTTCATTCTGAGTGTGAGAGTAATTTGTTGACCATGGGGAAGGAAGAAATACCCTTTAATGCTACATTAATGAAATATTTATTGGGGGTGAGGAAGTTGGTGTAATACTTGATGACTCGAAAAGTCAGAAATAGGAAGAATTAGTTGCTTAAAGAATAATAGCCTCGGCTTTGGGGAGATTGGCAAGGAAACTGGTGAAGGCAGTGATTGTAAAGAATGAAGAAGAGCAGAGGCAGAGCCTTGGAGAAGCAGAAATGATAGTAAACAGAGGCCTCACAGGGTTAGGAGAGCTGGTCGTGTTCTCAAATACCAGCACAGGGTCTGCCATTTTTTTGGATTTTATGTACAGGACACTCAATCCCCAGTGCAATGTTTGAACTCGAAGGAGTCTTTGGGCTTGAGCTACTGCTTTCAGGAATGGATTAATGATACCATAACAAGAGTGGATTTGCAATAGGGCAGGGTGAGATTAGCTGGGAAGAGAGGCATGGCCTGGTCCCGTGATATGAATGTAGAATAGTCCCCAAAGCCCAGTATGTGCACTTCTTGAGTGAACTTGCAATGTGTGGAATGAACAAAAACAGCTAGTCACCGTTAAGTGCTTGGTATTGTGGTTTTCTGCATGATTACTCCCACCATATTCTCTAGGATAGACTTTTATTTTTCCTACTTCTTTTAGTTCTTATTTTTACTTGACCCAAACTCACTCTATTGAGCCTGTTTCTTCATTACCCTTCATTTTTAACTTTTCCTACTTCAAATAAACAGGAAACTTTGCCACCATTTCTGCTGGCTTCGTTCAGTTTTTAGTGTGAGATGGAAAGAACTTAGAAATTATTGGCAGAAGGAGTCTCCAGTAGCACAAAGCCTAACTGGTTCATTATCTCTTGGTGGGTTCCTGATAAAAGGGTGAGTTTGTGTCCCTCTGTCCCTCGGTCCCTCCCTCCCTCCCCTCACTCCCTCTTTCCTTCCTTCTCTCTCTCCTTCCCTCTCCCCCTCTGTATCTCTCTGTCTTTGTCTCCAATGCACATGTATTCTCTTAGCTACAAGGGCCCTTGCCAGGTGTGGTGGTCTCCTTGATTTGAGACTTCTCAAACTGTAAGAAATAAACTGCTGTATTTTCTATTCCTCAATCTTGGACATGCTGTTGCAACAGGACAAAGCAGACTAAGAAATGACCATGGGCACAAGAGACAGAAAATGCCGTTACAAGTTACGATGGACTAGTATCAAGGTGAGCTGGAACCAAGCAGCCGCAACATAGAAACCTTAAAGAAAAATGAGCTAGGAAGCTGGCAAACTGAGCTAGTTCTCAGCCAGGACCCAGCCAGGCAGCCTAAGACCTAGTTTGGTCAAGCATCAGTGTGTGGAGGGTCCTGAGGTCATCTCCTGTGAGTGAGGTTAAGCTGAAGGAAGTCAAGGGGAGGGTCTTCAAAGATGAACGTTTAGAACCAACACTGTGGCCCCCGGTGATAATTAGTCAACAAGGGCTGTGTAAAACCATTTCTGAGGATCAGTGACAGCTCCGCCGAGGTTAGAAAGCATTGCTTTACGGTGGCCCAGTTTCCATGGTTTCTTTTCTTATGCAGCTGGGGAGAGAGAGCAGAGAAAACCAATTATTGTCCACAATAAGTCTAGATAGAAATAGTGGTCGGATGTTAGAGGCTACTACATATTTTTCTCCTAGCACCACATGGTATTTTGAATTTTGTTAAAAAAAAACAACCCAGAAAGATATGTCAAAATAAAATGTTATCTTTCACATAAAAAAATTATGTATGACTCTGCCCAATTTTGAACATCTGTAATAAGTGTAATCAAGGCTTTACCTTAGCAAAGCCATAGCCATACATATTTAACTTTGATTTGGAAAGAAATGTGGAAATGTTGGACTACTTGTTATAGGGATCTTATGTAGCAGCATGTAAACTGGAAACCAGAATGTACAAATAAATAGTCACAGTATAACACAAATTTCAAATTTTTTGAGTGACACATTAACAAGGCAAAGTTTTCCACTGACTGATATTTTAACGTCACACTCCCAACTAACCTATAATTAAAGTTATTTTGGCATTTTCTTTTCAAATCCCTCATTTTGGGGGGTGGGCGGGTTATAATTTCTCTTTTAAAATGAGCTTCCAGATAAAAATTTGACATAAGATAAAAAGTCTTATCCCGGCAACAGTTTTCCTTCCACCTTTCCATCACGAAATGTGGGAATGTGCGCCTGGTTAGTTGTGAAAGTCATAAAGGTAGTTTGAAGTGAAACTGGACCTCTTTGTGCTAGTTTGTTTGGATTTAATGACCAGCATATATATGTGGGGATTGAAGTCTGGCTCTAAAACAGTTCGCACAAAATCAGAGGTCTACACAATGTATAACAGACAATTCTAGTGGGAGCTAGTAGCCCCATTTCTTGTGCTTTTCTTCTTTTAAGAGAACATTAATTTATTCATGTTTCTCTTTGTGAGAAATAATACTTATCCGGTGATTACCCACCGGCAGATAAGGGAGCCTCAAGCTGATGTTTTAAGCAGCAGCAGAAGTGAGAGAAAAAGCATAAAATAAAAAACAAGTCAAGGACAATCAAGTGTCTCTCTTTTTGTAGACTGTCTCTTTCTTTCATTCTTCTTTTTTTAAAAAAATTGATTTTATTGGTACATTTTATATACATGTTATGATCACAATCGATGTTGAGAATTTGAACCAATCCTCTTTCATTCTTTTGAGCATAATAATTTCACAAAGATCCTCATGATCTCCTTTCCCATTCAGTCATTATATCCACCTCTATCCAAACACCCATGTATGGGTCTATGTAGGTCTAAAAGGGACATCTTTGGTTCAGCCCCTACCCCAGAGTTGAATATGGATGCTGACATAGAAGGAGAAGATTTAGACACTTCTAAAGCAGGGAGTTAAATTCTCCACTGGAATTCAGAGAGTAAAAGGAAAGTGCTTGGGAAAAAATCTTATGCTGAGGTGGGGGGTCATGGAAAGGCCATTCAATTCTTGTAGGAAGGTCACAGGGGCAGTGGGAGGGGTTGTGGACCAGGGATCATTTGAAAAATGCCATCCTTTAGGCCCATCGCTGGTAGGGAAACATCAAAATAGTCTCTCTTGTACAACAACAACAACAAAAATTTAGGGAATGTCTGTGAAGATCTTGTCCAGCCCAGGGCGGGGAGAAGGGCGGAGTGGGGAATACAACCGTTATCTGTTTCTCCTGGATGAAGTACTGATGCACACAGAAAAATCCTTCCTGAAATCATTTTGTGGCCCTGACAGACTCATTTTTCCTTCAGAGGAACTTTTTTTTTTTTTAGCAATTTTTCCCTTTCTCAACTTATACATGACTTAATTTCCTCAGAAGTCACAGAGTTTGAGCTTTATATGTATGTAGAGATTTTTAAGGCTACCTTCTCAAATTCTCTGATGTCACCATAACATAATAATGTGAGAGGAGCGGAGCGACGTCAGGCACCACTGTTGAATTAAATGCAGTGTTACTTCACACAGTCCTTGATAAACCATCACAGCAAATGAGAGGTTCCCGTTGCCACAGTGGGCTGGCTATCAGACGTTGGGAGATTTTTTTTTTTTTCTTTAGCACAGGGTCTTAAGAATTTGTAGCGATATATTTTTAATACTGTCAATAAACAGCTTCCTCAAGACTTGGAGGGGTAATAATGGGAGCTGTTAACAAAGTGTAAAAAGCAACAGGCTGGCAAAGGTCAATCACACGGCTACCCACTAATGACCTCCACAGCCCTCAGTTGAAACCCAAGAGCGCTTGTAAAGACCAATCACGTGAATAATTTCCTGTCTGAGGTAGCCTTTATGAGGAAGAATAAAAGCGGAGCTGATTGTGAATAGCGAGCCCCCCGGCAGGGGAGGCGGTTATTATTTTTAAGCTGATCTAAACACCTGGGGTTCGCACTGGACTCTATTAAACTTCCTCCATTATGTCTAAATATTTCAATCATTTCGGCAGCAGTTGTGAATTAGTGCATTACTAAGGTAGGTAAGGACTAGGAATGGGGGTGGCGGACCTGGCGGAGAACCCCACCTCCAGGTAGGGCATTCAGGTGGGCGGCCTCCAGGCTTGGGGAGGGATTCGGAGAGGTCATCCCTTCCTCCGTAGCTCTCTGACCCCACCCCGCCTCAAGGGAGACCACACGTAAAACCATTCAAACCAAGCAAATTTTACTATTTTAAAGGCCTCTCGATGGGGGATTCCATAGCTTGCCCTGGTAACCCATTTCATTGTTTAACAGCCTCACAAAACAATGGTTTTCCCATATAAAGAACTTAAGTAATTTCTGCCTTGGTTTAGACCCATTTTCCCTGCCCCGTCTCTGGGTGGCTGTATCTGGCCAATCCTTCCACATTTTATTATTCACTTGGTTAAACATTACTCTTTTCCTGACAAAATTGCTTGCCTTTGAAGATTTTATTTTCCACCTCCAAGTTACAGATCTGAGCATACTGAAGCAAAGAGAACTGACTGCCACACTTCTCTAGAAACAACATTTTTATTTTTATTTATTTATTTATTTATTTATTTGAGACAGGGTCTCACTTTGTAGTTCAGGCTGGCCTTGAGCTCAGCCTCAAACTCACATCACAGCAATCCTCCTGCCTCTGCCTCCCAAATGCTGGGATTACAGGCGTGAGCCACCATGCCCGGCACTGTGGTATGTGGTACTGGTTGCTGCTGAGCGTGAGTCTCCACGCCCAGTATTGTATGTGGTTACAGGGGATCGAACCCGGGTCCTTGTGCTTGCAAGATAGGTGCCGGAACCACTGAGCTATATCCCTGGTCCAAGAAACAACATTGTTAGATTCATGGTAAGGGCAGCATTTAAGAGCCATCTTTGGGTTTCTGGAATTCAGTTTAGTGCTCAGAATTTGGATGGTCCTGTGGGTGACAGGTCTCTCTTTCCTCAGAGCTTCCTCCCTCCTTTTTTTGTATCATTTTGTATCCTGTTCTACTGTTTGCATAACTGTCTCTCTTCTGTGTTGTACTATATGACCCTATAAGAGGATGACATCCAGCAGAGGGATAAGAATAGCACACGAACATCACATTTCATCTCTGCTTCCTCTGAGAATGGAGGCAAGTTACTAACCAGACTAAGCTCAATTTTCTTTAAAATTTTTTTTATTGCTACATGGTTATAACAAACGATGATTATATTCCATGTGTGGAGTCAGTTCACATAACTAACACTTCTGTTCTCTTTTGTATTATCTCCTCCCTCCTCCTCCAACCATCTCTTGATCTCCTTTTCTTTTGTAAAACATCCTATTTCTTCCTGTTTCCTAACTCTCTGTTTTCTATTTCAGTTTCTGAAAGGTAATGGCTATTTCCTCTAGCTGCTGTAAGGGAGAATATAATAATTTACCTATATCATACCTGAAATACAGGCATCTAGTTTGTATTCACTTTTATCCCTTTTTTCTCTATTAGTAATCCTGCATCAGCACAGACTCATGACTGAGGAGTCCAGGGATCAGGTGCAAGACATGCTTCATCTTTCTTCCCTGCCCCTTTCCCAGGTCCCTGGCTTTATTTTCTCAGCCTAGTTTCTATTTTGATTGAAACATGGCCTTCTGTTGCTTTCGAGTTTCTTTCCTCCATTTTTACCATGAGAGAGGGGGCCAGTCCCCTTTGAGGTCCGGACAGAAAGTCCTGGTGTAAGATGTAGACTGGCTAAGGTGGGTTGCTTACCTTTCCCCAAGGCACTGACTAAAACTGGGAGAAAGAATGAGAAATCACTTTCTGTTAAGTTTGTATGCTTTAGGTAGTGGTTGGATTGGTGTCATAGCACCAGGCCCCGTGCTAGCATACTTACTCAATATGCTACATACTTACTCAATGCCTTGCTGGAAAAGAGCAGCAATGATGTGAACAGCCAAAAGTACAACAACAAAAACAACAAACAGACTCGGAAGACAACAGGACCAGATCTGGACACCAGTTTCCATCATTATGGCTCTGTCCCCAGTGCCCAGCCTCTAATTAAGTCATTCTCTGTGATCCACTTTCTCCAGGCTGTACCTGGCTCAATGCCCACAGCAGGATAATGCCCATAACTAAAGTCTATTTGTCCTTTTTCATTTCAGGCCAACTTAAGGTGCCCAGACTGAGCTTGAACTTACGATCCTCCTGCCCTGCCTCTCACTGTTGGGATAACAGGCCTGGACCACCATTCTGTCTTCTGTGGGGCCAAAAAAATGATCTGATAAATTGTTCTGTTTTAATAGTTCTGTGTTCTGTTGCTTTCAGGTTTATAAGGTATCTTCCTGTGGCTGATTCCAATATACTAATGAACACACACATAGACACATAGAGGCATGAATTTCAGGCTATTAGCAAGGGAAGGGACGCTCTATGGGATACGCGTACTGACAGGGCAGGGTTTGTGCTTCCATCTGGAAACCTGCTGTGCAGCAAGCCTTCTACTTCTCCACAAGCCTCTGCTTCTATCTCCCTGATCCAAAGACAGTTTGTTCTCTTCAGTTTGGAGTTTAGGATTTTGTGATACTATTTTAGGGATATAAAATCTAGAGAAAGATTAGAGTTAAGATAGTTTAAAAAATTTATTCCCAGCACTGTTTTGCTTCGTTTTTATAGGCCTCACAGGACCAGCAAAAGAACTGAGGCTGGACGGCTTCATCTATATGGCAGAGGTTCCAGGTCTGTGGAGTCCACACCACCAGGGACTTGGGGAGGAGGCCCCAGGCCCTGAGAGAATCGTTGGCATCCCCACAGCAAGTCATCTCTCTGTTTATATCTCTGGAGCTCTATCACTGATGTACAGCAGGACATTGTAACTTACCAGTCCAGTGCCATTGGCCCTTACCGAGTGTAGACTGCAAGGGGGGCATGTCTTAGGCAGCACTGCTGAAATGATAAGGCAGAATCCTGGCATCAGTTTTCCATCTTTCCTCCCTTCCTTCTTTCCCTCTCTCCTTTCTTTTTCTTTCTATTGTGCACTGAAGATTGAATCCAGAGGTTCCCCCCACCTTTTTTTGTACTCAAGATTGAATCCAGGCCTTCTATACTGACTTCTATCCAGGCCTTCTATACTACTTCTATATATAAAATTTTACTTTTTGTAACGGTTTTTCAGGGATGCTAAGTAGCCCAGGCTGGGCTCAAACTTGTGGTCCTCCTGTTTCAGTCTCCCAGAGCAGTGGGACAACAGGTACGCACCACTAAGATTTTCCCACTCTACTAGAAGACACACATAAATAAACAGATTACAGAGTGGTGCCCAGTAAGCACAATTATGGTGCCACATTGAAACAGAGGTGGTGTGAGACAAAGCCTAGCACGTGGGGACAGGGTCCTGAAAGGGGCATCCATGGAGAAAACAGCATGCAAGCTTCATCTTCTAGGGTGTTGCCAGGTGCGCTGATGAGTGTCATTCTCTTTGTCTCATTGTCACGGGGTGGCCATGCGGGATGAATACAGGGGTACACAGGCATTAAAGCTATCACCACACACACCTGCTGCATCTTCCTCCGGTTAAGTTCCCAGTCTTTGGTTTAAAAATCCAACAGAAACTATCTAGAATATATACAGAACTTAAAAACCCAGCCCGCCCCCCAATTTAAAGACCCAGTTCAAAAATGGACGTCTGAAATGAACAGATACTTTTTGGAGGAGGAAGAAGTAAGAGCAGTGAAGAAACATATGAAGAAATGCTCAACATCGCTGGGCATTTGAGAGATGCAGATGGAAATAACGTGAAATTTCATCTCACTCCACAAAGAATGGCTGCTATTATGACATTAACCAGTAACAAATGCTGTGGGGAGGAAGGATTGCTTTTTCACCGTTGGTGGGAATGTAGACTGGTACATCCACTGTGGAGATCAGTGTGGAGATTCCTCAAAACCTAGGATTAGTGGTCCCCTTTGACCCTGCTAGGGTATACACAATAAAATTAGAAGATTCATATCATAGCAACATATGTGCACCCACGCTCAGAGCCCCTCAGTTTGTGATAGCTAAATCTTGGAAACAACCCAAATGTCCATCAACTGGAGACTGGATAAAGAAGATGTGTTTTTTTTTAAATAAACAAAATGGAGTATTATTCTGCCATAAAGAATAAGTTTGAGTCATTTACACTCAAATGGATATACCTTGAGGACATACTCATAAGTGAAATAGATAGGTCACAGATGTGTAAATACCGTATCTTTTCTTTGGTATGAGCGTCTGAAGATGTAAATGAGTTCTAGAATGTATGGTAGATATTGAGAAGTAAAAAATATTCAAAAGGAAAAGGGAAAGGGTAAGTAACAAGGGGAAAGAAAAAATGTGATGTTAAGAAAGGAAACAAAGCACATGCATATAGGGGTGAGAGGATGTAGGATGGGTAGGAGAATGGGAAAAATGAGAATTAAGTAGTGTCACATACTGGTACAAATTGTCATTGTTGAGTGTGATCTTAATGTGTATATAAAATGTACCAGTAAAGAGTTCAATTTTTACAAAAAATCTAACAGGTAAATCTCTACACAGCTGGGTCTGAAAGGAAGAGGAGGAAATGTCTCTCCTTTCGTTTGCCTGTAAGGGAAGACAGGGCTACCTTACATCCTGGCTCATACACCAGTCTCATAGGAGGAAGAATGTAAGCTGTGTCCTGTATCTAATATGCTGCTGTAGAAAGATGGAGGGTCTTAGACTTTAAAGGGGCAGCCAGGAATGTGTTCTTTGTAGATGGTTCATTCTGAGAACTGCAAATGGTGCAAACATCACAGAATGTCAAACTATAAAAGATGGATTATTACTAAATGGATTTGAATGCTCCATGTGGAAATATGTGCTGTATGTGTAGGTTGGAGTGTAGGTTGAAAGGTAGTAATACCCATGAGTTAACGAGGTGAATGGTGGTCCCATCTCCAGTGAGTGCAGTGTGTCTGAGGGTTTCTGGCAGACAAAGCCGCCTTGTTCTTGTCAAACTAGCCTCTTTTCCAGGGTGCAAGTTCTCTCCTTCAGTCTCCGCTGGGGAATTCCATGTCCAACCTTCACCTCGAACAAAAAGTTCCTTCATGTGACTTGAACTCTTCTCACAAGGCTCCCAATGTTTAAATCTCACTAGTCTGAAAAACATACGGCCCTGTTGTTCCCTGGAGAATTTAAAAGATATTGCTTAATGTTTTTTTACCCTAAGGAATATGTGGGGAAAAAAAGAAATGGATGGGAGCCTCAGAGTTAAATGATCTTTCACAGTGACCTGAGGTCGGACACTGAGGTTGAGATGGAATATTTCACAGATAGAAAAAAATATATACATACACAAGTTCCAAAGGAAAGGGGCTCTCTTTGAAAGGCAAACTAAAGGACAAATAATATTTGTATAAATCTATCCAAATGAAACCAAATCATCTGTCTAACCAATATGCACTGATTAAAAAATGTAAAACAATAACTGAAAACCAAAAATACATTCCAATACCTAATATATCTTATATGCTTAAAGGGATACCCAAAGGTAGGTTCATAAAAACATAAGAAAACTTTGTGAACTGGGAACCACGAGACATTTGTTGGGAATTTGATAGTACCGTGTCATCCTCCAGTCACCACAAGGGAGAACCTTTCGCTAGACTCCTGCTCACTCTCCTTGGTCCAGGCGGGCACTTTTCTCGTGCCTGTTGTGCTCACCAGACTCAGTACCTCCTTGTACTGTGGTGTGATGGGGATTGCTCCACTGGACTACGGTCCCGGAAGTTACCAGTCCACAATCTCCATGTCCAGCAGAGTTGTGGCCATTGCAAAGCATGTCCTCTGTGTAAATTGCTCAGGCACCAGTGGTCAAATGAATCAGAGAACTTGGCACAGTTTCCATACTTTTTGCTGATAAATATTTTCGCCTTCTTTTGAAAAATCAACTTGGAAGACCAAGTGCTACTTATAATACTTGGAGCATCACAATGAATGAGCTTCTTCATAAATTACCCTGAGATAGTTTGCCGTAAAATTTGTTTGTCCTGGTGCCATCCAGCTGTATTAGATTCCAGGGGCAGAGTTATGCTAAGGAGCACCAAGCAATATCATGCTCGTGGAAATGCTGCTTTAAAAGCTGAATAAAAATATGAGATGTTACAATAATAACTAATGCTGGATGCATGCTAGGCTTTCTATGGCACCTGTTTGAAGAGGGGAAAGATTAATGCATGAAGGTCTGCAAGATCTTGATGGAAAACGGAAGTTGGAAGGACAGATTCTGTGTGGCGTGGTAGGAGGGAAGAAAGCACCTGCGCAGTCTTTTTAGTAACAGCCTAACTCCGTTTCTTTGCCGAGCACTCTGACACTCCAAGAAAACAAATGATTTCCTCAGGGCCACACTGAGTTAGGACGAGGTTGTGGGGTTTCCCTGAGGGGAGAACTGATCAGGAAGGTGGCCTTGTGCCGCTGTGGGAGAGGAGGTTCCCATTCACGGAGGTGAACTGTGGAAAGGACGAGCCTCTGCACTTTTCCACTTCCCTGAGTTACCCTGGGTGCAGGAATTTCACTTCTGTGATTATAAAATTGGTCATTTTTAAATTTCATATTTCACCTAAGGCTTGCCAGCTTTGGAGGTGGGCATATTTTGAGTGGGCCTAATGGATATATCTCATGTCTGTAGCATGGATTCTCCGAATTATTTGACCCAAATTTGTATGCTTTCTAAGAAGCCTAGCCCCCATTGTGGGTGAAACTCTCCAACTGTCAAATCATTGCTTGAAAATAGGAATACGCCCACTCTTGAACTCTTGCCTCCTTTTCTGTGATTCATTTATATTTTTAGTGACTTAGTTTAATTTTCCTGTCTTACAAATTTGACTTATTGTTTTGCTAAATTGGCTTTGTGTTGATTCCAGAGATCGAGGTTGAGAAAGACGCTTGCATTTATATGTCAGATAACTCTTAACATTGGGAGCCTTGCTGGGGAGGGGGGCCGAATCTAGGGACTTTCAAACTCTTGTTCTCAAGCCTCCAAATTTGTTGAGATTGCTAAGTAGGATACATTTTTGGGAAAAAGGGAAGTGTTTCTACGATTCCCAGGAGAAAGCCGTACAAACGCTTTTCAAGATGCATTGTGTCCTTTTGATTTTTTCAAAGCAGGCAGAGACCAGGCCTAGCTTATTGGGAGGTCAGTGAGAGAATAGGTGAATCCAGATCTCTGCAATCACAAGGACAGTAAAGGTCATTTCTGGGGCACTCAAGTACATCGATCACAGTGTCCACGTATCACTCTGCAGGGTGGGCGCACGGTATACTCCAGAGCCTGTGCTCAGTGACCACATCATATGTAAGTAGTGAAATCACAGAAATAGGAGTGGTAGAAGGAAAATGCTTGGGAACAGAAATTATGGCTGTGATATGACCTGATCTGAGACACAAGGCTTTTCTTCTCTTGCATGTGTGCGTGCGTGTGTGCGCGTGTGTATGTGTGCGCGCGCATGGGTGTTATTTTCTGAAACCATGTAGAGTTTTATTCCTCTACTGTAAAAGCTCTGCGTCTATGTGCCAAGGCAGATAATCAAAAAAGGCTCCTTGTATGCTCTTCCCATCTCTTTGGTAATAGCCTGGTTGAAGCAACTTCCTATAGCTTGTAAGAAAGAAAAATACAATTTCAAGCAAATGTGTGGGAGAAACCGCTGGTGCCCTCAAACAGCGCACCCTCACAACACTCACAGCTCACTTGGGAATAAAGTGTAGCGCAAACACCTCATTTTTTTTTTTTTTTTTAACAAAACTGCTGGTACGGGGAGTTCCTAATTAAAAATCTTCATGCTCTCCCTTCTTTTCCTGTTCAAATCTGCAAGGTTATTTAATTGAAGTCCTATTTTGTGGGTGCAGATGCATGATGGGCTTGAATCATCAAACAGATTTGGTGTGTTTTGATTGTTGTGTGCGCCTCATTGCTATTCCCAGAATGTCGAGTGCAGCTTAGGCCCCTCCTCGGGAAGACTCAGAAGCATGAAACAGTAAAAGAGTCCTTTCTTCTCCTCCCGCCCCCTCGCCCCCCATTTTCGTTGAAACTTTGCCAATATCAGATCGCACTCTGTCTGTTGCTGCATTAAAATGAAGCCACCCCCCCCCGCCCCTCCTCCGCTCCCAGCCTCCCTGAACTCCCAGCCCCACGGGTTTCTTCCTAAGTAGGGGAGCTTCTTTTGCTTGCTATGGACGAACTTTTAAGTTTCATTGAATTTTTCTTTTCCCCCCTTGCCTCTCTCTCCTTTTCATCTCTCTCCCTAGCACCCCTTGCCTGAGCGGTGGTTTTCGGATTGGATGGAGGTCATGAAAGGGAGAGAGAAGGGCCCTGTTTTCCTCTCGAGGTGAAAACAGCCTTGGAACCGGCAGGTGCTCGGCTCCCAAGCAGCTGCTTGCGACTTGCAAGCTGAAGCGACTGACTTCGTCCTCCAAGCCAAGAGCACTTCATATAATCCTCTCATGCAATTCACACTGTAATTGCAGAAAGCCCAACTGCTAGGGCTCGGCTTATTATTATTATTATTATTTGGGTTGTTGTTGTTTTTCACCGATAACAAGATCCTCTGAACCGGGGACCCTCGTGTGAATTGGTTTTTTTGTGTCAGATGGGCTGTCCTTCTAGAGCAAGGTTTTTTTTTTTTTTGTCTTACTCTGCGCCCTGTTCCTTGCCCCCTCCAGCCCTTACTCCTTGAAGGCCACTCAGGGGGTAGCACATGTGGAACTTTTATGTGGCTCCACAGGCCCTTTTATTATCCCATGGGCCTCTTCCTCTTCTTAAGTAACAGGCTGGTGATAGGGCGCTGGCAGTGAAAATTATTCTCTCACACACCAACTTGTATTCTCAGGCTTCTGTGTATTATTTTGATAACTACGGAGTGGGAGAATCTTTAAATTTTCTTTTTTCTTTTTCTGTTTTGAGTGCTGTAGTCTGTAGAACAATCACGCAATGGTTTTGAGAAAGAATGTTTAAAAATATCAGGGAGAGATTCTGAGGGGTTTTTTTGATTGTTGTTTGCTTTTTAAAGAATGCATTAAGGCTGCTTAAATATTCAGTGAAAATGTTTTTATTTCTGGCTTCATACCTACTACTTTGAGGGTCAGAAAATATCTAAGTTATTACTGACATTTATGTTTAGACTGTAGTTTTCTGAAGCTTTGGTTTCTTTTTTATTGTTTACCAAAATTTAGCTGTTCCTGATCACTGTCTTGATTTTTATCATAGTCGCGCACTACCTGCACCTATCCAGTTGTTCTAAAGTATATTCTTTATGTAGATTTAGCTTTTTCATAAAATTTATTTGCAAAAGAAACTAAAACTACAAAAATATCACTACTCTCAGTGGTAAACAAATGTGACTTTCCTTAAGGAGGAAGTAATTCTTAAAAGAAAACAGGGAAAAATCGCTCTGAAATTCCTGTCTCCAAGCTGTGAGACACATTGGAAAGATGTGTGAGATTAGCAGAGGGGTGGTGATCTTGCTAGAATCAGGAGGGCTGAAAGTGGGCCGAAGAGAGAGTTCCTTCCCACTTACTGGGGTCGGGGCACTCCCTGCCATGCCCATGTCCCTCCAGGTGCCCCTCCTCCCTGCTCGTGTGGGGAGCACACTCCTCCCCGCGAGGCGTTGTCCTGCTCTTCAGGAAACACTAGCACCGTGCTCCCTGTCAGTCTGGTGGTCTGAGGTCCACTGTGCGTATTTGATTCTGCAGTGGCTACTTTGTAAGTTGCCTTATGCTCTATATGAAATATCTATTTCTGCTAAGAGACAAACAAATATTACTAGTCTTTAGGTTTAGAAACTTGGCGTATTCCATGGATCAGTAGTCGAATCAGTCGAACACTGAGTGGAGAACCAAAGTTCTAACAAAACATCAAGAGGAAACTCAAGGAAAAGTTTCAGTACTCAAATGACAACCAAAACTATGAGCCAAATAAGATAAAAACATTTGGAGAAAGTGCAATAATGAGGGCTGGGGATGTAGCTCAGTGGTGCTGTGCCTGCCTGGCAAGGACAAGGTCCTGAGTTTAATCCCCAGTACCAGGAGGAGGGTACAATAAGGTAAAAAGGGGGGGGGGAAAGAAATATGAGTTCCAGGGAACAATGTTTGTGAGCAGACCTGAGGTATTTGAGGTTTTCATAAATCAGCATGTAATAGGCACAAAGGTCTGGCTGGGTAAAACAGTCACAAAATCTGAGGGCAGATATCTGTGTCTCTTTGTCTGCGTCATCTTCCTTCTCCTCTAAATACCTCGAGTCAGAACACAGAGGGGACAACTTCCCAGCACAGCCTACACACCAACCCCAGACCCTTATACCTGCAATTCTGAGGTACAGGGATCAACGAACCACATACATTTTCATAACACAAAACAGTATAAAAGATTTTTGTTCAAAGTTCTTGCATGCAGCCAGTGAAACATCATTAGCTGACTCCTTCCAGCTCTCCCTAATGGTTATACGGTCTTAAAGTCTTTGTAATACCTCCCACTGAGTTCTTCAGGCTGCAGGATGGAAGCCACAGCCCTCAAAATGCGTAAAGAAACTCACTGGAAATGTAGGTAGGAGCTTTACAAATGATCTCTTTGCAACCTTTGTGATTTTGTTGTTCAGTGTAGTACAGTAGATGATGAGTGTTGTGTGGTTCATTAGATCTCTACCTGTTCTGTGGTTGGCTAGTTGATTAGAGGTTTCTAGAGTTGATGGAATTTATTAAAAATGATATTTACATGGCTGGGGATTTAAGTCAGTGGTTCTGATGTCTGCCTTGCAAGTGCAAGGGCCTGGGTTCATTCCCTGGTAACCACATACAACAGTGCTGGGTGTGGAGACTCAGGCCCACCAACAATCAGAACCACATACCACAGTGTCAGGCATGGTAGCTCATACCTGTAATCCCAGCACTCGGGAAACAGAGGCAGGAGGATTGCTGTGAATTCAAGGCTGAGCTCAAGGCCAGCCTGAGCTACAAAAGTGAGGAAGCCCCTGTCTCAAAAAAAAAAAGAAAGACCTTAATAGCCGTCTGTCTGTTTCTTGTTGGCCACTGAGGATGATGTCATCATTGTGTTAAATACTCTGATAACAAAAGAGAAATTTATTTAACAGATATTTTTTGAGGAGCTGGTAAATGAAGAACTCTGTGCTGGAACTAAAAGAACAAGCACAGGTGCATTGCAATGACGTTTGACAAAAACTCCAACAGAAGCTAAGACTAGAACTTCATCAAGCTCACAAGCAGTTACTGAAGGCCTCTAGAAAAGCTGAGACCATAAGACCAAAAAGGAATTAATTAGGGGAAGACTGAAGGGGAAGTTCATAGGTAGAGAACAAATACTGCAGGAAAATGAGAACCCTGGATGACTCAGAGGTGAAGGTGGGATGGGGAATTTGGAGAATTCTAGGACGGCTCCACATGACCACATGGATCACGTGACAACAGGGGTGGGAGGCAGAGGCTGAGGCAGCTGGTGTAAAGATAGGTTTTGAAGGCCACACGAAGGAGTTTGGACTTAATGCTGAGTGAAATGGGAACCCCATAAAGGAATTAAAGGACCAAACTGAAGTCTGAGGAGGAAGATGGCCCTAGGGCAGGAATGGTGTAGACAGTGTAGTGTGATGGGGCCTGAGGGCGCCTGTACGTGGGTTCCAGGTGACTAACCAGCATAGGGCCGTCTGGTGAGGGTTGCTAGCAAAGGATACAGAATGTGCAGTCACGGTTCCCAGTGGGAGGACTGTCAACGCGAGGACTGTGACGAGTCTGAGGAATGTGAGCAGTGGTGAGGTGGTGTGGCAGCATGTTTATTTTGATTGATTTATTTTTTATCAAAAATGTCCTTTGAAAATAGTTTGGGTGATATTTGGTTGAGTGTGCTCTGTTCCTTTTCTGTTGTAGTATTTTTAATACCATTTGTGCGTATATCTTAACTTTGACACCGAGTCTTTAATGTTAATGGAAACATCAGTTCCCACCATCTGGTAAGGAAAGTGTTAGTAGCTAACACTGTGAGAGACTTTCATTGGGCCAAACCCTGTGCTGAGCGTGTGCCATGTATTATTTCATTTAATCTTCCCTCGAAATCTGGGAAGTGCTATTTTGATGAGGATGATGATTTGTATTTTACAAGTGAGAATGTTGAGGCTCAGTGAGGAAAACAACTAAATGACAGAGATAAGGTTTCAACTCAAGCTGATTCCAGAGCCTGAGACTGAAAACAAACTGACATGGTTAAGAAGGGGAATGCCTGAGACCTTGAATCTAGTGATTAACTGCATACAGTATTTACATTTTTAAATGAAAGAAACCAACAAATCAAGGATCTTTAGTTTTTGAATCTTTCTCTTAGAATTGTGCTCTAAGGAAAGTTTTGATGAGTAAAGAGTCGTGACTGTTTCCAGTTAAATTTAATTCAAGGGAGTATTACTCTGTCGCAAAGAAGGAATCCCTTGAGATATTTCTAGGTAAATGGATGGACCTTGTGACCATGCTCTTAAATAAAATTAATCTGTCACACATATTTAAATATCACATTGTTTCTCTGGTATAACTGAGAGGACAAATAAGGACAAAATGTATAACAGATATTAGAAAATAATGAGAAAAGTGTTCAAGTGAGAAGGGGAAAAGGGAGGGAAGAAAGAAAAGAAGAAAAGGAAAAGAAAAAAGAATAGAAGGAAAAAAGAAGCAAAACTCTGGTAGATAAGGAGGGGACAAGAGGTTGAAGAGAGGAGAGAAGAATTGGGGGAAAGGAAGCAACAAGATATATCACGTATAGGTCCCTACGATGGATATGATCATTATGTGTACCTAAAAGTATTAATAAAATTAATTTAAATAAAAATAAGGTATAAAAAGCACTCAAACAAAAACAAATTAAATTTAGTTTTATTGAACTTGCAAAAACAGAAGAAAATACAAGCAGGACATTTTTCTAGGTATTGATGTTAAAATGTTGGAAGGATCAAATTTTCCAAGAGTAAGCCAGCTTTTATTTTTGTATTTAACATTAGGAGGCCACTTGCTATCATAACCCTTATAATGGAAAATATTTACAGAGCTTATCTATGCTACAGTTTATTACTGCACTCTAAGGAGAAAACAAATGTATCATTAGGATTATTGCCACGTGCTGGTAGTGAAAGCAGTTTACAGGTCAAACATGTAATCTAACACCCTCCTTTTACATAGGAGGAAGTCAAGGACCAAAGCAGCAGAAGTAACTTGTCCAATGTCACACAGTGGGTCTGCATCCGAGTTTCAGGCCAGTCCCTCTGACAAGGGAGCTTGTTGATCTTCATCTCTTCCTCCTTCTTTTTGCTTGTTAGCATTACAGGGTCCTCTTAATCATGGTCTCACTTTCCATGGTTTTAGTTACCCTTGGTTCACCAAAATGTGAAAATATGAAAAATTCTAGGAATAATTAATAAGTTTTAAATAAATTTTATTATAGTATATTAGTTTATTGAATACATTGAGTTTGCTGGCACATTTTAGGAATACATTATGATTACATTTCTCATGGGCAATAGGTACCTGTACATAATATATCTTGCTTATTAATTTTTCCCGTTTACTATTTCATTATTAAATACTTTTGTTAATTTCTTCCTGTGCCTACTTTATAAATTGACTTTACCATAGGCAGAGAGGTCTAGGAGCGAACATTGTGCATGGAGGTTGGAACTTTCTGAGATTTTAGTCATTTACTGGGGGAGGGGGGGTCCTGGGACGTCCTGTTGATCAAGGGGAGACTACTTTGTTCCCAGTGGCATCCACATGGTGGATCTTCTTGTACCAGCTTTACTGTGAGACTTAAAGCAGGCAAGTAAAACTGAATATGGTAGTTGGTAATTTAAGTCCTTTTAAAAACATTGAGACAAACACGATCATATTGTGGAATAAATCATAAGGATTCAATAAACAAAAGAAGAGACTTCAAAAAATGCCCTTTCTTGGAAAAGAAGGGGGGGGGCAACAGGCAAAAGCAGTCATTGCAAATGTCTTGTGGTTCAAAAGGGCCCTCTGTCCAGTCGAGATCTTCCAGAGAGAAAGTTTTGTGAGACACTCTGGGTGTTATTGGACAATAGTACTATCAGACAATAGTAAACTCTGATTAATAACACTGGCCATAGTGATGCTGTTAAATGACGTTGGGAGAGGGCAGAAAGATGTTTTGCAATTTCCATTAATATATAACTTAATGGGGCCGGGGAGTTAGCTCAGTGGTTCCGGCGCCTGTCTTGCAAGCTCAAGGGCCCGGGTTCGATTCCCCGGTAACCACATACAATACTGGGTGTGGAGACTCACTCCAGCAGCAATCAGTACCACACACCACAGTGCCGGGCGTGGTGGCTCACGCCTGTAATCCCAGCACTCGGGAAGCAGAGGCAGGAGGATTGCTGTGATGTGAGTTTGAGGCTGAGCTCAGGGCCAGCCTGAACCACAAAGCGAGACCCTGTCTCAAAAAAAAAAAAAAAAAAAAATATATATATATATATATATAACTTAACATTGTCAAAACAAACACTAGCCGATCATTTAAAACAAAGTATTTTAATTTTTTATCCATAGAATTTAAATTTTCTCATTTCAATAGATAATGCTCCTGATAGAAATTGTGCTACACAAATAAATGCATTCTGTTACCAAGATTACCTCTGAAATGATGTGAGTAATCTGTTTTATGCCCACAAATACTATGAATGCTGACACTTCATTCTTAACTCATCTAGTTGTCATTAGGTACAGCAGCTGATACAATCTTCCATTAGTCAGTCTCAGAGCTGTGGGTGGTCTTGGAAACTATACCATATGAACTGTAATACACAACAGAGTGAGTTAGGAATTGTTTTTCCCAGTGTTAATTCTGAAGCTTGAAGCTCCTGTTGGTTGAAATGCAGCAAAACAATAAAAAGGACTTCAGCGACAACCTATATTAATGTGTTACAGAACAGTCTCTTCTATGCTATCAAGTAAAGAATGCCCATGTACAACAGTCAGACCTTCTGTTTGTTGCTTTCTTATCCAGCCCCTGAAACTAAAATGACAGTGTCAGCAAGCAGAGGACAGTGTTGGCTATTTACATTTTAAAAACCAGATGCTTATAAAATAAGGTACTGGAAGGAAATTTTAACTATTCTTTGAACCAGGGCTAGTTTTATTGGAACAGTTTGGAAGAAAACTACATAATTCCCATCAGTACTGAATGGACTGTGGTGTTAAGATAAAAGAAACTAATTCATAATGTTTGAAAACTTGATGCCACTTTAAAAGTCTAAAACTTAAGTGGTACATATTTTTAAAGAGTCTCTTTACAATTACAAAATTACTTGTAAGTGCCTGAAATATCCCCAGCACTCAACGAGTTATTGATGTGATTTTCACAGGAAGCACGTTGCACTGGAACACTAGAGAAAAAGGAAAAGTCCAGGTGAATTAGCAGTTTTGCATTTATTGGGTAGTGATAGAGACTAGCGATGTAAGGCGTGGCCAGCTGCAGAGAGAGAAACCTGCTTGTAGGTCTCTATGAAGATAGTCACTTATCAATCTAAAGACAAATGTTTCTTTTGAGAAACCAGTCTTTGCGCGTATGTGAACATTTCCATACACAACTGGAATGACAGGCAGACTCTCCTCCACTTCTGGTAAACGACCTATGAATGTATGTGCTTACTGATTTTTAAAAATATTAAATGAGAAATCTGTAGCCAAAAAAAGTTTTGAGTGAAACAGTGTTAACTTCCTGTTCCTTTCTGGCATTGATGATCCTCTGGTCTTTTCCACTATAGTCTGGAGTTCTTCCTATAGAAGCCACAGCTATGCTCTGGGTAGAAGTATTTTAGCTTCCAACTTTAACTTCATTTCTAGCTCAACAGGCAGACAGTGTAAAAAGTTCTGTTTGTGCGATCCTGTTTTGTTGCTGAGACGCTTTCGAGTTGGAAATGATAATGCTATTCATTTTGTGTCTTCTACCCACCCTTACCTGCTAAGGTCGTTTTGTTTTTTAATGGTCTAGCCTTAGTAATTAAAAATTCAACTGTCCTCTTTCTTTTCTCTCTCTCCCTCTCTCTTTCTCTCTCTCCGTCCCTCGTTCCCTCCCTCGCTCACTCCCTCCTTCCTTTCTCCCTTCCTCCTCAGCTCCTGGTCCCCGACTCCTCCCTGCCCCCTTGAGAAGCCCCCGGGAGGACTCTGTCCATTGACGACGCTCCCTCATTAGCATCTCCGCTGGTCTGGCTCAGGGGTCTCAGCGGCGATCTGTCATGAGAAAACTGAAGAATGTGCCCCATTTGCAAGATTCTGTGCCAGAATGCAACTTTTTCCTCAGCTGCTCTTTGTACATTTTCCCCTTCAGCATTCAACTTTCCCATGAAGTCCTAGAAATCATATTATGAATTTCCAACCAAATTGAAATTCTCCACAGATTAGTTTTATATCCTTGCTTCTTTCCCCCAACAACTTCATAGTTTTTCGGAAACAGAGCAAATGAGTACATAAAAAGCGGGCTTAGTCTTTTATTGTTTTGAAATGTAGGGCACATTAAATGAATAATTTCGCTTTGAAAGTTCAGAGTTACATATTATATGTGCAAATGTATATTTATTACACATGTCTAAATGAGGCCACAGCACTAATAAATACTTAGGCAATCCTGGCTTCCTAGTCATTTAGCGCCACTGCAAACCACATTTACAGCCACCGCAGAGAAATTCAGAGTAGACCCGAGCAAGAGCCGGATGGAGAGCTCTCCTGGTCTTTGACAGGGACAGATTCCCACAGAAGTCAAGAACTGCTTTGCAGCTCCTGGGTGAACACACTTTAATAAATGAACAGATGATTTGTAGCAGCTAACTAGTTGCTAATTAAATAAGTATTCTTTATTTAGATCTATAAGTATCTTCATTGTTTTAGATAAAACAAAAATGACAATGACTGCCACTCTGAGATGTATAACCTGTTCTCAAGGTTTCCATTTTCCAGTAATCAAGATGAATATAATGTGCTATAAATGCAAAGCACCTCACATTCCTGAAGAGGAAAAGCTCTGTGAACACATGTCCATCTCATTACTTTTGAAGCAACAAGAGAATCCAATCTATAGACACACATACACACGCATGCACACATGCACACACATGCATACACACAACACATGCACATACACGTACACACTTTAGTTCTTTTTAATGGTATGTTACTTTTCTCAGTATTACTATTCTCAAATCAATGGAGTATTTTTATTTCTTCTTGCCTTTTAGGTACAGTTAAGTGTGAATCAACCATTACCACTTGAAAAGCTGTAAAATTTCTTTTTAAAAATTACCCCTTGGCTGATGCCTGGAATGTGGAGATAGCCTAAAAGTGTTTCAGTTATAACTACTTAACATCTTGATTTCATAATCTTTTTGGAAGGAAAAATGAATGTAGAGAAGACAGAAAATGTCCGACATACAGCCCACTGGGTATCAAATAGTGAATATAACTTCAAGATAATTCCCTGCACTGCCAGGGAAGAAAAGAAAAAAAAGCTCTTAAAGTACAAAAATTTGGTCAGTGGGGTTGGCTCACATGGTGATTAGAATTAGGTTGCAGAAGATTTCATTAATTATAGGTGACTGATTTTCCCTGAGCAGACAGCTCAGGTCTCCAGGCCCGATCACCCTCCCCTCCGCCCCCAGCTCATCACAAACTGTTGTCTAACCTTTCCCTTAATCCATCTCATCTTGAGCTGATGGGAACTGCTTTCATTCCACCTCTTGTGGAGGTAATGAAACAATCTTCTTATTCACTTGGTTCCTCTGAGCCGGTGACATACAACAACAACAAAAAAAAGCGAGCGCCCTGATTAATGGCTGCTAATTAGCAATGTTAATGACCAGGTGTCCGAGAGGACGGCCAGCTTCGCTCAGCATGGAGCGATCTCTCAATGAGGGCCCTGCAAATCCATTCCCAGTGACCCTTCCCCTCAGCTGCCAGTAATGAAGCTCCCTCGCTTGTTACTCCTGGGAGGGGCGCAGGAGGGGACCCGGGCCTGGGACCCAAACCCTTGCCTCGGGTCTAGTGGGTCTTCCATTAATTAAAGTTAGCATTTCTGTCCCCCGAAAGCTCAAAGGTAAAGAAGTGAGGAGATGTACTCAAACCCTCTTTTGTCTGGAGGAGATTTCTTTTTTTCTTAAATAGAGCCAGTAGTTAATTTTAACCGACTACATGTAAGTCTGTAATTTTGACTACAGATTAGCTATACATATCTTCTCAGTCAGATTCTTTTATTATTTCAAGATAATTCACACGGGCAAAGCAAATCTCACACTCACTCTCAAATACAAACTTTTTTTTTTTTTAAATCTGGGAGGTTTAAGTTTTCTCTCTCTCTCTCTCTTTCTTCTTCTTCTTCTTCTTTTATTTTTTTTGGCATTCAGTACAGATTCCAGATTCCAGGGGCCTAGTGCTGTGTTTTAAAAAATAATAGTAATCCTTGAAAACATTATTTTTGATTAGAAGGTGAGTTAAGGGTATAGGTTGTCTTAGCACCCATATCAGAATGAGGGAATTATATTAACTTCTAAAACAAAATAACAAAACAAAAACAAGCTTTCCCAAGAGCTCTATAGAGCATCAGCTATATAAAGACCTGAAAAATTATTTTACTAATTAGAGTCGGTACCTTTTCTTGAATGCTGACTGGGAAATTGAAAAGTGACAAGACTGAAGTCTTTGCAGATAATTAACCTTTAACTCTATTTGCCAGTTGGTGACAAGCTGATTCTGCCCAAGAGTTTACACAATCATTTATTTTCTTTCCACTGCGGAATGGCCTTGTACTTTCTCCAAAAGGAAGCAGGGGGGATTTAGTGTGAAGAAACAGACTAAAATGAAAGAAGATATACCATGTCATTGTTTTTGTTTTTAGCATTCTCTTTTTAATATTTAAATATCAGCGATGTTACCATCTTGCCTGACCGTACATAGACAGACACGATGGAAAGGTCTTACATTTGACAGCATTGTGATAACCTCCTTTTCAAAACATGTTTAAAGACTATGGAATGTATTACAGGAGAATAAGTGCTGCTGTGAATATTCCATGTATTCACAGGTGACAAAGTACTACCCATAGAGTGCACCTACTAGCAAGGTTTTAACAATGATGACAAATAGTTTGTGTCTGGCTAAAACGTCCAAGCGACATGAAAAATGTCAGAACTTTTCTTTCAAGTGTGGGTATGGCCAAACAACGCTGCCTCCTAACTTAACAAAAGGAGGCCATCCCTATAGGAGTCTGGCTTCTCTTTCACTGGAGTCTACCTACTGCTGCGGTAATCGTTGGTCTTATTATTTTAGGGGACTAGGATATAATTTTTCTCACTATAATTAGAAAATTTAGTATATTTTCTTAGCAGGATGTTTAGAAAATATTGAAAAGCATGTACACCCATGTTCCTATGTACTCTCATGTGCACAGAATCCATGGTGCTAACCTGGGCTGTCCACAGTCAACATGTTGCTATAGATGCTGGTCATCTAGTTTTGCAGACATAATTGATTTACTGTACATGTTTTATAAACTACTTTTAGAAATTGGCTATCTAAGTTTAATTTGTTGTGAAACATTGTCTTCACAGCATTTCCTGACAGCCCCTACTAAGACCCACAATTCTCCGTCCATCATGAATGGGTTAGAGGAGATCCTCAGCTTGATAACAGAACCATTTGACCTCAATGGCGCCAGCCTTGATAGTTTCCTACACAGTGGACTCTGAGGTTTTGTTGGGGATTGAGTTATATCCCTCTGTCAGCATAGGCCTTGCTCTGTGACTTCTCTCCAGAGCCCACAGAACAGTGGTAAGGAGCCAAAGAGAAGAGAGGAATGTATCAAAAGTATTCTTTGTCCAATTAATTAATCATTAGCAAAGAAAGGGCTGAGCTATGGGAATTTATGCTTTAGGAGAACAGAGAATTTGTGTAACTTTTAATCTATCTGTCGACTTTGTCTACAACTATCCAGGCATGTAGTAAATACTCAATAAATATTTTCTGAGTAAATAAATGAACAACTAAAAATAAATCTGATTATATCATAATTTACATTTTGTTGAGTGGCAGGGAGAAATGGACTTTTAGTTGGTGCCCTGGCAATACCCACAGTGGGTATCTCCTGAGAGACTTCATCCTTCTGAATGTCACTCTTGCCCTGGAGTAGTAAAAAACAGGTGTAAAGACAAAGCCTTATATTTCTACCTAGAATTCATGAAAACCCCGAGATCTGCCACTTTCTTCTACGTCTCCTTCTGCCTGCTCCTCTATTTTGTCAAAAGAATCTGGCCAAAAGAAAAAAAAAATCTTTTTTTAAGAAAGCTTTTTAAGCCCCAAAATTCTCAATTTGGACTTTAAATTAACATGCACTCTAAAATTAAATCTGGCAATTTAAAGATTTTGTTTATGTCTTTTTTCCTCTTTTAGGCTTTGCAAATCAAAGTCCATCTGTAAGATGGAATGTTCACTGGCTTAGGAAATGAATAAATAAGTTATCAATGACAGGGAAATGAGTTGTACTTAGGCTCAATGTCAGCAAATACAGGGTTTAAAAAATGGTAGTGTTTGTTGTTTTTCTTTTTTTAACTTAAAAAGTAAAAATTACCCTTAAAATGGCCAAGAATTAAAAGAAACTAACCACTTTGCTTCAAAGGCTGTTTTGCAGCAATTAGCCAAAGCTGAAGCTGTATCCTCGGCAGGATGCTCTCCGCTATTGTGTGTGGCGGGACGGCTGTCCCTTGACCCCCCTCACTCACCTACCCCTGGTGCTTTGTTCAGGGGGCAGAGGCAGAGTGAGACCCCTTTGGAGACCCCTTTGGTAAATTTAGCCTATTGCAATAGCAAATGAAGAACGCTGAAATGCATTCACCCTTTCCTCCATCCATCCATCAATCGCTGCATTAATCAATCAGTTGAGAAGCCTGTTTAAGCATCTCTCTGCAGCTCATTATCCACACTGAGTCCACGCAACATGGCTTCTATACTTCGAAGCTTGTAGTTTAAGAGAAAGCAACAATGGAAGTAGGTGCAGTAAATAAATAGGATAAATAGACAACAGGTAAAACACTGAACAAGTATGTGAGAAGAAAAGAGTAAAGAATACTAATGTTGTCAGTCAATTAACAGGTACTGATAGTGTGCTAATTAAGCACTCAGCCTGTTATGTTGCTCTAAGTTGAGAAACTCACATTGATTTTCCGTTTAGCAAGGGGAATGCTTTGTGGAAGCAGATCTCAGGGGTGAGAAGGTAGCATACTGCCATTGGGTGTGCTGGTTGGAAACAGAAAGGGAAAACATAGATGTCTTCATGAGTTAGATTTTTTTTTTTTTTTAGGTTTTTTGAGACAGGGTCTTGCTTTGTAGTTCAGGCTGGCCCTGAGCTCAGCCTCAAACTCACATCACAGCAATCTTCCTGCCTCTGCCTCCCGAGTGCTGGGATTACAGGCGTGAGCCACCACGCCCGGCACTGTGGTATGTGGTACTGGTTGCTGCTGGGCGTGAGTCTCCATGCCTAGTATTGTATGTGGTTACCGGGGATCGAACCCGGGTCCTTGCACTTGCAAGACAGGCGCCGGAACCATTGAGCTAACTCCCCGGCCCGAGTTAGATTTTTCTTTAAAGTTATTCCAACTGAGTTAGAATCATTTTTTAACTTCTCATTATGTTGTAGTTTTATCCAAAACATTAAGGTGATCTTAGGGGTGTGTTTCGTGAACAGTAAGATGGTGGTCAACTTGGCATGAGAAAAGCCAGTCAAGGCCTACAGAAAGAAATACAGAAAATGACATCACACTGGGTGTAAAGATGACCTCATTGACATCTCTAAACCTATCTGAGAGGAACTTATTTCTGATTTGTGGTCCAAGAAAGTTCTGGAAGAGAAGAGGGCTGACAATGAAGTCAAGGCCCACAGTGTAGATATCTTGGTGACAACAATAAAATGCCAGAGTTCAGTGAAGAAGAAATTGTACTAATTCAGGCCAATGATGGCTTTAATGTGGATGTCTTATTCCTCTAATTCATGAATAATAAAATCCTTATTACCTGAGCTTTATGTAATGCCTACAAGTACTAAATCCCTTTTTTAAAAAATCCCAACTCTTAATCAAAGTTTTCTGCTATTGATTTCCTGGCTTAATATAATGATTAATCTTGTTTTGATTCTGGATAAAGGACTGATTTTGGATAGATGAACTTGGAAGCTGGAGGCAATAGTGACAATGTCATTTAAAAATAAGGAGTAAAAAAAAAAAATCTTAGTTGGCTCTCAACCCTATAGTAGTTATTATCCTAAACACTACACATTACTTAATCAGTCCTTAAATCTTCAAAGTAAAGTAGTTCCCCCCCCACACACACTACAGATGCTGAAGTAAAGAAAATGGACCCAAATCCTAAATACAGTTACTGAGTAATGAGTGGGTCTTATGTCACCAGGCCATTGCTTTATCGTGGTACTGTGCTTTCCCAGCTAGTTTGGGCATCTTTCTTTTTTTTTTTCCTTTAGGTATATATTAGCCCAAACTGGGTGAAGTCAGAATTTGTCCTCCTTGCACTCTCCCCTTTCCAAATTTATCTAGTGTACAGGTTATTATGGTTAGATGAATGTATGATACTTCATATTATTCAATCACAATCATGATACATTATTTTGATATGTCTCTTGGTTGTCTACGAAGTCTTTATGCTCAGGATCTAGTAAATGGCCTGCTTGGCTAAAGTCTTTAAAGTGTGAAGGAGAAGGTTTGATTGGCAGAGGTTTCCTCACCAGTGGCTAACCTTGGAGAAGGACAGAGGCTGCGGACAAAATGTCTTGATCTCCATCCACCCTGGGGACCTTAAACCCCGGGGTTAGCGGTGCTAATATTTCAATTTGTACTCTCAGATTCTTCATGCTAAGTCAAGTTTTGACCACCTGCTCAGATATGCCCTAAGGCTGTGTTTCCCAGAAACTTAGGACTGTGTCCTTGAAGGTATTAGAAAAGCTTGTAATTTTATTTCCATGACTCATAAAAATATCTCCCATTACCTTTTAGAAATGCATTTGTGAGCTGTTGCCACATAGTGGGCATCGAGTTATGACCAGCCTGACATAGGAACAATTTAGGTTGCCACCAGAATTTTAGTTTTAACTTATGAACAAAGTCTTGAGGTATATGACCCAAATGCTAGTTGCTCAAGCTTCTAGGTGGTCTCAGGTACAAATTTACCCCTTAAAGTGTTCTGGAAAGGGCATTTCAATATCCTTTCCTGTGGGGGGACTAGCTGAGAAATCCTGGGCCGGTGCCTCTCTGAGGGCACTGACATCTGCCTGGATGCAGGAGAGAGACTTGAGACTCAAGTAAAATGAGTTCATAAATTGAGGGTCTACTGTATAAGGAGATATTCCAAGAGGCCCCAATGATTTTTTGGATGGAGATAGAGATGTAGAATGGCAAGATTATTGGAACAATGCCTCTCTGGTTAGGTTTTGACAAGGAGGTAACAAGAGTCTGGCTTGTGGTAAATGTTCAGCGGAGCGTACAGGTAGACTTGTTAGGACAACTGCCTGCCAGCGACCCTGTGTGCAGTGTCACGTGTGTGACTATTTTGAAGATCCTCTGAATATTGTACCATTTGAGAGAGGGATCTTTGTCTAAACCAAACCAAACCAAACCAAACCAAACCAAACCAAACCAAACCAAACGAACCAAATGAAAATGACATTCTCACTCAACTCTAAAAGTTACCATAGAACAAATGAAAACACTGTAGTGTTTTTAGTGTTTTTAGTTTTGAAGCTCAAAGAGCTAAAAACCTTTCTCTGCTTTGTGTTTGGTCCTTGGAAGAGTCTTTTTGCCAAGTAATACTAATTTAGCCAAGAAGAGAAAGGCGGGAGAGATACTGTTTACACATTGCCCTTTGACAGATACTCTGCAAGTATTGCACACTTTGTACATAATAGGCACTGTGCTTCTATTTTATGTATTATGAAGTTGAGGCTCTAAGGGATTGACTGTCACAAAGGTGCCATTGCAGAGCCATACGATGAAGTCTAGGAGTGATGGCAATACCTGCCATCAGGTGCCATTCAATGTGGTAACCATTAGCCATTGCAGCCCTTTTAATTCAAATCAAAATATAATTAAAATTCAACTCCTTAAACTAGTCACATTTAAAGTGCTTTTTAAGTACACACAGCTGGTGACTGTAGGGGACAGTATAGATATAGAATAGTTTCACCATCAAAAAAACTTCTTTTGGACAGTGCCTCTCTATAACCAAAATGATGATTTTTTCCTTGGCAGAAATATTTGTGGAAAATAATAAAACCTTTCAGTGTTAGTGGAGATTGCTGAGAGTAAAAGGGAAGGTGAAAGGTAAAATTTCATGTTTTGAAGATTTCATATACGTGCAAGATTTTCAACAAACAAAGTAGTTTACTGCAAATATATACTTAGTATTTTTCTCTTTTTACTGTACCAGGGATTAAACTCATGACCTTGCACTTGTGAGGCAGGCAGCAGCACCACTGAGCTAAATCCCTGGCCTGGTAATGTCTATCATAGTAATTAATCTAGTTAATATAGTAATAATCTGCAATTGTCTATTACTTCTTGTTTGATAGGTACTTTTCTAAACTTGATACACATTTAAATTCACTTGGTCCTCACCATAATTCTGTGACGTACACGTCATTTTTACTTCTGTATGATGGATGCGCAGTCTGAGATAGTGAGGTTAACTTGGTGAGGTTATCCAGATAAGGAAAAGTGAGCCATGCTGCACCCACCTGCTCAGAAATTGGGTGCATAAGCCGTATTCCAAACAAGTATATTTTATAGGCTTAGGAGAAAACTTTGAGACTGAGTTGGTGAGTAGAAATGGAATTATTAAAAGCAATATACTTAAAAAAACATAATTGCATACCTGTAAAATTCATATTGTATATCCCCATATCCATACACAACTTATGCACATACATATTTACAGCCACATGTGTATGTCCATGTATGAGATCAAGTCAGATGTCGTGTTATTGACAGCAGGTATGTGAGATGGGAGAGGAGGATCTACCAATTAGAGCAGAATAAATGCTACATAATTCATTCTAGCAAAATTTCTCTTTCTTCAGCCACAAGTGAAGGAGAGAAATATCAATTAAGGGTGCTCCCCAAATAGTGAACCTTAATCCTTCATATGTTTTCAAGTCTGTGAAGAAGATTTAAAATTTCTGCAAATAGTACAGGAAAATTCTGAGACAAGGACTTTGGGTTTACTGTAATTTGAAAGCTCAGAAGTCAAATTCCTGTTACTCTATCTCTCTCTGACTTGTGCCCTTGGAAGTAAAGCTTCTTCTGTAATCTGCTCATCTAATGCATTCCCAAATGTTATTCTTTTGCCCATGCATCTAGGTTAACCTCCCAGAGAGTAAGAGCGGCCCCAGCAAGAACTGTATCCACACAGGGTCAGCACCATGTCACGTGAGTAGCCGTACTGATTTCCTCCTGGCTGGGTGGTTTCATCTGTATTTTAAGTAAATACAGAAGTACTTAGAAGGTGCTAGGTCATATGTTTATAATTTTTAAATTAAGGAAAATAATATGGAAAACTAAATTAAATTGACATCATTTACCAAGTTCTTTAGTTCTCGAGTGGAAAAAAATTAAAGTTCAGCTGATTTTGTCAACATTTCAGCTAATGATGGATTTAAAAAGGCTTTAGTATGAGACAGTTAGGACTTTTTCTGAAAAAAATAGAAATACAATTAGTATTTTAGGCTTAATTTGGTATGATTTTCTAAATTAAGCTATCAGCCATGAAAATAAAAATCTCATAGCCATTTTGAAGATATCAAGAATTACCCTTACAGATTGGCATGCAATATATTAACCATTACTATAATGTTTGTGTCTGAAAAATTATCCCGACTCTGTTGTATTGTAATCTTACCTGTTTTTCCCATCACAGTGTCCACTTTAAGTATTTATAAACAATGGGAAGCTATTCAATGCAGAGAAATATGGAACAGAGACTATTTGCTTTATAATTATTGATACCAATATCTATTTTCTACCAGGAAGATAGAGGAAGCACTGCGCAGTACTGAATGTGGGGCTGTGTGTCTTGTTTTCCATTTGAGCAATGATTTCAGGCTTGGAGACAACTTTAGAGCCCTGCAGCCTTGGTGGGCGGACCCTGCGCTCCCCCGAGGCTGCGCTCACGAGGACTTGAACCCAGTTCTCTCTCTCAAAGAGCTGCCAACTGTCCAGCCTTCAGTTCAGCTTTTGATCTGATCTTGGACACATCAGATCTCCACTGAATAAACATTTAAATCATCTGAGAATAGATCACCGTCTTGCTTTGTTAGTCACTGCAATCAAATAGGTCCTGTGATGTCTATGTGCGTTATGCATGTTGTATTATGAACACACAAAACCACAGACACAGAAGGGACCTTAGAGATTATCTAGCTCCATCTCCTCGGCGATCGGATTGAGAAAATGAAACGCTGAACGAGTTAGTCACAGGGCCACACAGCTAGTCAGCACCAGATTGACCCCCCCCTCCAGATGGCTTGATCTCAGGCCAGTCTTCTCATTTCTGTGTTTTTTTCCAGCGCCGTGTCTATTTCCGGGGAAGGCAGCGCAGTCAGGTGTTCAAACAAGGATCCAAACATTGTTGAGTCCTATTGACTCTTGCTCCAGTTGCCTTATGGGTGGCTGGGACACTGACAAGGCATAAATATTTGCCAGAGAATCATGAATAAGCTCAGCTGGGAATAAACTTTGATATGCAAATGACAGAGGTGGTTATAAACATGAGGAAAGTTTCTGAACTTTCTTTCCTTTTGTCTCTTTGGAGATTTTAAAAATAAGTGTTATAACACATGGATTTGAGCAGACCATGTAAGAAAAATAACGTTCTCCCAGCTGCCCATTGCTTTGGAAATATTGCATTCAAACTGGGACTTTGATAATTTCTGCAAAGAATAACGGCAAGAGGAAAGAAGACTGCTTGCCGACAGTAACTTACAGACAAATGAAAACTCAGGCGGTGTCCTGAGAGTTTTAGGTAATCCAGGCTCATAATTTGATTTGAGAAGAGCTACTCCAGGCTACCGTGTAATTATAGAAGCATTCACTGGGCTGGCTCCTGTTCGCCTCGTCACGTTCTACTTCACTGCCCTTTGTACTAAGCTCCTGTTGATGAGAGGGCGGAAACAGTAAGTACAAATAAAGCAATTAGCAGGTGGGGAATGCTACCACTGTTTAAGGATAACATACAATCTTTATTGGTACTTATTAAGTAGAAGTCTAGAGCTTAGAGACAAAGGGAAATATTGCAAGCCACAAAAATGAGAAGGAGTGTGGGAACAAAAAGAATAAGAGGAAATTAGACCAATGTATCTGTTTAATATTTCAGAATCTAATCCCAAAGACTAGTTTGAAAAATAATATTAAACCTCCATCTTGTTTACACTGCAGTGAGTTATATTCTCAAGTAAAAATTGCCTTTTGCAAAGGGTTTTCTTCCTTCTTCTGTTCTTTTTTATCATGCGAGTTACACTGAAAAATATTTTTAACCGTTCCTATTGTGTTCCAGCTGAGTTTTGAGTTTGGCTTGTAGTTAGATGACCAGCAGGGGGAGTCAGGATAATTAGCAAAGCTTCTTGGTGAGGTCCTGACATTTACAGCACAGATTCACAGACCCTGTTGGCAGGATTGAAAATGCCCACGGTGGAGAAGGAATATAATGGGGGAAAGGAGGAGATCAAGAGGACTTCAAGTGTTCTTGAAACCCTAGCACAGCTGTTGAAAGTGGACAAGAAAATAGGGCACAGGCTTTCTGTGTCCATTTGCAAAGAATTCCAGGCACTCTGGCTCTCGGTTAACTTATCTGAAAACAGGGATATCAAAAAATGATCCATCCAGAGTGTTGTAACCCTGTGTCTCGGTGGATGGCATCGCTCAGCCTCTCCCACTTCATTTTGTGTGTCCAGGGAGTAGAGCGGGATATACATGACTGCATTCCTCCCAGAGCAGCCCGTGGAGCTGCCTGGCATCTGGTTCTGGCCATGTTCTTTTGTCTTGGGATGCCTTACTAATTAAAGCTCTACTGGCCAGTTTGGCCACTTAAGCAGGATATACTTTCGAACTTGAGCAGTGGATTTCTAGTTGCCCAGTGTAAAAGAGACAAATGGAAGTTGGAAGAAAAAAATCAGTAATTTTGCTTTTGACTCAGAGAATGTGGGGACTTAGCGATGGGTGGGGGGAGGGTACTGTGGGCAGAGATGTGTACAACTTCTAGAAAGGCAATATTTTTATAGTAGTGGTAACTTGCACAATAGAGCACCCACTGATATCGGGACATTAAATCTTTATCAACCTAGAAGAATTATAGTTTTTTTTCAGGGAATACTTTTAGTATTCAATACAGGTTTTTTTTTTTGTTGTTTTGTTTTGTTTTTTAAACCTTCCTCTCTCTCATTCTTTTATCAATTAACAGCCCACTTGAGATAAACATGGAAGATGGAAAGTAAACTCTCCTGGGCAATGATACTGAAGAAATGTTTATTTCATCTTTTGGTAAAAAGCTACAGTGCCTGAGAAGGTGGGGTATTGTCTCAGACAGAGTAAAGACCAAAAAGAGGGCCAGACCTGCTTGAACTTCACTTAAGGGAAGTGGATCAAAGGAAAGTAGGGAAAGAGATTATGGTGGAATACACAGCACTCACCACCCAACACCTTTGTTACTGTTTAATAGGGCCAGTAAATATTAGAGTATGTATAGCATACATTTTCTTTGGAAAAATGTAAATTATGTGTTTAAAGTGGCTTTTGTTTGAGGATCACCTTTATGCTTCTGAACTTTGATTATTATTATACTAACATTGGATATGCAAAATTATGAAAATTCCCAAGCGATGACTACTAAGCTAAAATCTCATAAATATACAGAATTCCCACTATGTGCATGTTCTTTCTGACTCCCATGATCATCACTATCATCATCACCATCGTCACTGCCACCATTCCATGAATTTATTATAGCACTTCCTAGTGCTGTGGGTGTTTTCATATCCATGAACTCAATTCATCTCAACAGCTTTGTGGATTACACGGGTTCAGTGGTATCATAGGATTTTTTGGAAACTATTAAAATTATATTTCTATTAGTCCATGTTTGCGGTATGTGAGTAGTTATACTCATCCTGGTGAGTTGGTGCGTTGGACATGACACACCTTAATGGTTTTGCAAATGAAGAAATAGACATTAAGAAGCTCTGTGACAGCAGAAGGTGAAGGCTTGTAGCAGTACTGCAGTGTCTGGTCAGTACACATCATCATTGGTCTCTACTCCTTATTGGCTTAAAGATGCAAGTGGAAGACACTAGAATTTTTCTCGGTAATTACTCATCTCTGAAGAATTATTAGTACTTTGTCAAAAAATGAATAGGGCAAAAGATTCCCATATCCTCTTGTAAGTGGACTCGGGAAGTCTTGGTATTTTAGAAATGCGACAAGTGGAAGAACAGGATATAAAGAATGTGATTCATCCTTTTGGCCATCCCCTTTCTTGTGTCCATGCTTTGTCAGGTTAAAAATTAAAGCAGTGGGGAAACCCAGATGGCTGTGGTTGAAGGGAAGGATGGGTGACCCACTGCTTAAACAGATGCACAGGGCTTCCCGTGCAGCCCCTCATGTTGTCTGTCTTCTCTTAAGAGTTTGCTTTCCTCCTGGGAATGAGCACGTATGGTGCTTTGAATCTGTCAGGAAGTTTTCTGCTTTGGCAGACTTGGAAGCAACATTTCTGCTGCCTAACTCATCTCTTCCAGTTTCAACTCCTAAAAGGTTCTTTTCCCTCTACCTAGATGTAGTCGACAGTTAATCAGTGTTACGTTGGTGGCAAAACTTTTCAAGAACATACCCCATGGCATTTTGAAAGGCTTTACTTTTAGAATAAGCACTTCAGCCTCCAGGGTTGATAAAGGTCAGATGCAGTTACAAAGCAAGTGACTACTGCAGAGTTTTCCTAATAAAGAAAGACATGGTTGCTACTGGAGTGTGAATGTACTCACAGGTGCACACAGTTTTCCTCAGACATAGGTTTTCCAGCTCCCAGTTTTCCCCCTGGGTGCCTTTTAGGCTTTCTTATCCTCCTGATGGGAGTCTGGTCTGGAGGAAGCCTAAGTGAGTTATCTCCTTATAGATAATCAGGAGTGGACCATCAATGATGACTGACGCTTCCATGTTGCTGGGAGGGAGGTGCCATATTGGATGACATCTGATACCCATGCAGGAAATGCTGGACATCCTGTTGGAAAGTGTCCTTGGGGGCAATTCCAATGCCTCTTTTCTTGTCATGCTTTCTGTTGTACTGGTGATATGCCCAGTACCCAGAAATGTATAACAAGGAGAATAAAAAGTGTGTTTACAATTCACAGCTAAATTTCTCTCTGAAGTATAGAATCTAGTTTTGATAGCACACCGTGGGAACTGCATGGTATTCCATTTGCTACGAGCATGTGATGACCAGTGGGCCTAATGGCAGATAGGTGGACGCCTCCTTCCACCTCCTCAAGGTGGTTCAGGTCTGTTTCTAACTAAACAAGGTGTTCCTTAGATCCTGTTTCAGGTGATTTTTGATGGTGGGCATAGGAAATATTTTTCTCTGCTTGGCTACGTGTCTGTCTAGTCATTCAGAGACTCCTGGTTGGAGGTCTACATAAGTTAGAACCTCACCAGCCTTTCTAAAGCAGATGTGTAGTACACATCCCAACTGACTTATAAAAGAAGTCCATCTAATCACATAATACCTCTATAATGTGGTTTTTTAAATTAAGTGACCCACAGGATATTAATCTGGTGGTAACAACTCCTGAGGGACAGAGCGCTGGCAAACACTTCAAGAGCAGCTAGAACTGCTATTAAATGTGATGTTCATTTCATCTGAACATATGGAAATCAAAAGAAGCCATGGGGGAACTGCAGTGCTCTGTCCATGCTATATTGTTCATAAACCTGTCACAAATAAGTGCTTCCTTAAAAGAAACCAATTAATAAATGTGCATTGAATTAAAAAGTTTAAATATTCTATAATATGGGATCTCTTTCCCTGCCTCCTCCACTTCAGTTCCCACTCCTGCAGAGGCCCCTGTTATTCAAGCTGTTATAACATTTTCCACTGTGTGGCACATCTCTGTTTTGTTGTTGTTGATTGAGTTATTTGGTTGGTCCGGCAGCTTAAAAAAAATGAGGAAGAAAAAATCTGTAAGCTATAAAAATGCATCTTTATTCCTTTGTCTGTGTGTTAGCGTCTGGCTCGGCAGCGGAACTCCACCCCAAACCTCCCACCAAGAACATGCCATGCTTCTATGTGCTTGTGCATGTTGAGCTCTACCTCTTTTGAAACGATGCCCAAAAACTTAGCAATGTTTACATAAGTAAAAGGGAGTTTCACTTTTATGCTATAATTTCTGCATGGAGTGGAGAGTTTTCCTCGCCATGCCTTGGACTTTGTTCTTAGGTGACCTCCTGTTTTCCTGATGTGATGGTTTTATCCAGCTTTGACAACAGATTTCTTGAGGAGATTACACACCTGGAATTAACTTTTTCTGCCAAGAATTACAGTGCACCTGGAAGTACTAAATCATTTTTATCTACGTTTTTGAAACTTTTCATAGAGAAATTGCGTCTCTTGAACCTGATTTGTCTCTTAAGGAGGAGCTGAAGAAGCCAGCTGGGTAGGTGTGTATTTGCCTGTGTTATGAAATAAATATATCCAGAGCGTGTTACTCACTAGACAAGCACCATCTCCCCACGTAGCTCACTTCTTAAATGACTCTGCTCACCATATAACATATGGAAATGTGAGTCTGCACTTTCAGCAGATTGTGTACTATGTTTACACCAGTTCTCACACTGAGCCCCATTAATGTTTGATATAGTCCCCAACAGGTCGAAGTAGATGCCGGACATCGTATCTCTTGTGTACGTGTTGCGCACGATATCCCTTTAAGCAAGGAGAATGGTAAAGAAGAGTTTTTAGGGATCTCCTTTCTTAAGATATATTTACTAAGTAGACTCAGAATTTCTATGAGAGTGAAAGCCACCGAAACAAAAAAATAGGTTAATTAAAAAATTCATGTGGGGAGATTACTGTAAAATCCAGCTACACTGTTCTCTGTGGGAAGCGGTGACATTTTCTGTTTGTTGTGGAGTGGGTAGGAAGGTCTCGTGACATTGTACCTGAAGTATATCCTCAAGAGATTTAGTTATGAGTCAGAAAACGTTTTGGAAACTCCTGCTAGCACATTAGGGGGATAATACTGTGTGTGTTAGAAATTACATGATCTCTTTGGCGGTGGTGGGGGATGTATAGGACATGTAGGGAGAAAAGTTCTTTCAAGTTCTGCTATCAGCTTTAGATCTCCTGTTTTTACCAAGAAGCGTGAATATGGTCTCGTTTTCTTGACACAAAGTCATAGGGATAGAACAACAAATACTTTCTGTCCTTAGGCATCCCAGCCTTGCTGTGTTGGATTATACTCCAAGTTTGCCAAACGAGTTTTGCCTACCCTTGTCAAGGACAGGTAATTTCTTCTCTTGGTTGTCTCTGACATCACGTCAGTATTTTAAAGGCCAAAAGTTCTAGCGGTGACAAATCACATAAGCAGAAACACGTATTCTATTTAGACAGAAACGCTGTAAGATTAAGAGAAGGATTAGAAAAATTATGGACAAACTAACACACTGATTTCAGTGATATATTTAGGTGTAGTAAGAATGATATTGTCTTGGTAATATAAATGATTTATAATAAAAAGAAGTTAAAAAAGACAAAATATGGATGGATTAAAATATATGTTCTTTAAATTCAGATACATGCGGCTGAATTTTTCAGTTACTATTTTCTGTCGTTGTGGTTTCACTTTACATAAATGTGGCTAAATTCTGCCTCAAGTATAGATAAACTCATTAAGTCCTTTAAGTAGTTCAAATTTCCTGATAACCAGCAGTCAAACTGAGGAACAAGCAGAATTAGTAGCCAAGTCTAATAAACGACTGGGAAAAATTGTATCTGTCTCATCCTTCTGGTTCCCACACACTCTGGTTACATCATTACTTAGCCTGTAAATTTCGGGGCCAATGGAACACCAGAGCTCAGGTCAGGTGACCAAAACATCAAACTGTGTCTGAAACTTTACCCTAGAGATGGAGTTTCCGCGGGGGCCTCCGGAGAGCTGACTCCTCCGCGGCTGCTGTGCAATTTTCGTATTTTATTTCACCTTTGCTTTCAGGCTTAGCTTTTGGTCTCACAGATTGATCGCCAAAGCAAACTGGTTCATGTGGGTTTTTCTGTGCAGGTGCGTGGGCAAAGTTATTTCCTGCACCACATACTGTGCCCGGTTACATAACAACTCAAAAACAAAACAACACAAAACAAAAATATAGAGAAGAAAACAAACCTAGGCCTTTCCTATAAATTGGTTTTCGTCAGCAGAGAGAATTCTAACCTGTTCCTTTGCCTTTTATCTTTTTTGTTTTGGTGTGTGTGTGTGTGGAGGGGGGGGCTTGTTTTTGAAAAGTATTTTGGGTTTTATTTATTTTAAAATGTAATTTAATGTTTAAATCCACAAAACTCAAAGGCCCAGTTTGTCAGACCTTGTGGGTACAACTCCTCAAGCTCAGCCAGGCTGAAACGCTGCGTTCTCCTAAAGGAACGGAATGTGTAACTCTATCGCCTCGCTAAGGTTTCACAGGGCAAGGATAGTGATGACAACAACCACTTGTTTTCTGCAGATGTAGAAAGGCATTTTTTTTTTTTTTACCTGTGCAGGAAGCAACAAAAACCTGGTCTTAAGGGACAGGTGAGTGAGTTGCTGTGCGAGAAATAAACCAAATAATCCTTAAAGTTGCAGTAACACAAACGGAACCCTGAGATTGACACCTCTGTACAGAAACCTGTTTTCGTGTCCAGGTTTACCTTTCCCTCGACTGTTGAGATCAGTATGACTGAACATTTGTTCTGAATTCTCTCGAGGGTAAAATCCACCTGAAGTGGCAAATCCACTGGAAAACAGCCTTGAGGAGCTGCTGTCAGGTGTTCAGGGAAACCTCCAGAAGGCAAAGGGGAAGCACTCAGAAGGAGCAGACTTAGGGGAAAGTCAGTTTTGCAAGCCGAATAAAAAATTAGCCCTTGTTCTTGGACGAAAGGCTCACATGTATGTACGTGTGTATATATGTATTGTTTGCTTTGTAGCCCAGGCTTGTCTTGAACTCCCTACAGAGCCCAGGCTGGTCATGAGCTCGTGCCAATCCTCTTCCCTCAGTCTCCCAAGGGTTCCATGTGTATTACATACATGACAGGCATACCAAGAAGACGGTGGAGGGGTAGTGCTAATGATGATGCGCTCAGCCAGCATTTACTTAATGTTCATTATATAGAGACTAGGTACTCCCCTCATTCCCCCTCATCCTTCCATGAACCTAGACAGGTACTTATCCCCCTTTTACAGATGGATAGAACGAGGGTTGGAGAAGTTACAGGATTTGTTCAGGATCATGAAACAGTTCAGTGGTGGCCAATGGAGATGGGATTCCAACCAATAGCAGATTTGATTTGGAATCTCCACCCTCAGTGGTTCACCCACATTGTCCAGAGACTGTCTGGAGAGCCAGTTCTTTTCTTCGTTCTTCAGGAGTTTTTGATCTTGTGGTAGGGCAAAGCAGGTGAAAAGCACGTGAAGTGATTCAAGTTAAAAATCTGCAAGACTCAGTGGTGTGCAGAGTCAAAGCTTCAGGGAAGAAATGATTCAGCCAGAACATTTCCTAGGAAGCTGTGAACGCTCTATGGTGGCGAAGAGTGGGTGGGACACCACACTTGGTTATCTTTTCCTCTGCACGAAATCCCTTGGAAATAATTGGTTTCTGGTTTTATTCTGCAGAAGGATCATGAAAAGTGCCATGAAGACAGAGCAAACTCCTGTCCCCACGGGTGTTTGCCAAATAAAGTAACTAGGTGCTCACATATTTTCCAGTACAAATGCTTCATTATTAATTCATGGCCAGGTCTTCAGTACATGCTGTTACTAATATTGGGTTTCAGCAGAGAATAATGAACAGGAGCACTGGCCTGAATGTCTTAACATTTTTTAAACAATGTTTGCAGGGCTGAGTTCTATTTCTGGCTTAATTGGGGTCTTTACATAAACAAGAGGAGGGCTGTATAGGGCTGGAGAGGCATAATTGTCCCACAGCTTAGCAACAGCAGAGGTGAGTCAACCTGATTCAGAATGGAGGAAGGTGAACGCTGGTGGGAATTTCCCCTCTTAGGTCTCAGCATATTTGTTCTCGTGTCAAAGCTGAAAAGGAGAAGTCTCCAGAGTGAGATTCCAGCTCCAAAGCCTGGATCAGTTCCTGGCTCAGAAACTTCATCCCATCAGGAAACGAGGGTAGGGGAGAACTTGCTGTGGTAGGAAAATGGCCCCACTTAAAGAGCCCCCAAATTGGGGCTGACACTTCCATCAGGCATCTCAGACACAGTGTCCGTGGGACCAATGGTACTTTTAATGTTTTAACTTGAATAACATTTACAACAATAAGAGTGAACTGAATAATATCAAATGTATGGTATTGGATCCAGCTGGGGTTATATTCAGCAGCTGTAAACTATATTTGATTAGTTTTTTGCAGGAAGAAATGATGACAAATTCTGGGTCCTGTGAGAGTCGTCATGTGGTCCTGCCCAAAGGGATTACTTCCCAACCAGCATGGGGAGAGGGTGGCTATCCAAGGCAGATGACTTCACAGGACACCCTAATTTCCCTTGCTATTGTTTTCTCACTGTATATCTTAGTGACAGTGAGCCTTTGAGGGGAAAAATAATACAAAAAAAAGATATGAGTTACCAAGAACACGAAGCTCACATTCCCTCTCGGCTCCCAAGAGTGACCTGCCTGGCACAGTTGGCATTCAGCGTTAGTTACTGAGAGCTGCTTACTGAGTACCAGCTGTGTGTTAGGTCACGCCCTGGGTGTTAGGTACATCACAGGAAATAGGACAGACATTCTCTCTGAACTCTGAAAACTTCAAAGGGCAGGGGGAAGAAACACACACACAAAAAGACATTTTTAAAAAGTAAAGACTGTTTCATGATTTTCAGTGAAATGAGAAATTCTGAAGCTCAGCTGATCAGGCTAACGGACTCTCCAAACCCAGAGTGCGTGACAGCTGGCTCTGGGAGGGTTACTGCTGGTGTTGGGTGGCTTTCTCTTTGCTGTTGATGAGTCTGCTAGGGTCATGCTAAATTTGACATTTATCTGATAGAAGAATAACTTTTAACAGGGGGTTCCATAGATCACTCTAAGGAAGCTCCAAGTCCTATTCATGTGGTTTCTCACCATGGAACTTTGAGGCAGCACGTGTCTTGCCTGTCCATTTATGTAGCAGGCGTAGACTGAGCACCTGCTCTGTGTCAGGCTCTGTGCTGTCCTTCTGGTGTGTATCAAGGAGGGAAACAGATAACATATTTTCCTCGTGGGGTTTATGTTCTTCTTGGAGAGGGACAGATAATAAAATATCTTAACAATGGACAAGGTAACAGCAGGTTTCTGTGCCATCTCAGTGGATATCTTTTATTCTGCCTTTTGGTAAGATCAACCCTATTTTGCTTGGCACATGGTTGTATACAGGTCAAGAGATCCTGCCTTCCTCTGGCCAGGGTGTGGGCTTGTACTCGAGCTCAACAAATCAAAATATCTTTCTTGGAGTTTTGAGGGACTCACTTTAGTTTCATGGAGGTGACAGGATTCTGAAGAAGGTAGCCCTTGGCATTGCGTCATAATCCTAACAAGCCATACTGAAGCAGATTTGTGGAGTAAGGATAACTCTGGTTTCAGTTTGCCATCAATAGAGCTGAGTCATTGAACTATGCTGACTGCTAGTCTCTTTTACTGGGTGCTTACCTTTAAAAAAAAAAAAAAAAGAAGAAAGAGAATGACAGACCATCAAAAAGAATTTAAGCATAGAGGTATGATGCACAATGGGAAGAGCTTGAGACTTGTACCAATTTGGCTCCCAGATAAAGCTTTATCATCTGCTAGTCGTGTGCCTCACATGCTAAACTGGACACGTAACACAGACTTCATGCTGGCAGCCCTGCTCTCTTCGTAATAATTATGTTGCCAAATTGGTTAGAAAGTTTAAAATAATACACAGAAATATTCAATAACGACTCTGAGGAAAGGCAGGAAGTGGAGATGGAAGGGAATTTGGTGCTGGCTCCTCCACCTCCTCCCCTCTTTGGATCGTGCAGGCTTAGGGGGCTGTGTAGAGCGGAAATTCATCAGCAGCCTAGGTCTGTGGCTCATGAACTCTGCCTGGCACGAACACTTCTGTCTCAGCACATCTGTGATTGCCATCTCACCGGCATTTGCAGAATGGAGGATTAATTTTATTGTGCATCGGCTCAGCATATCTGGTGACATAATACTGCACTACGAAGAAGGATTACTCACCAGTTTCTGGATGCTACATTTTTAGAAACTAACTCCACTTAACGATAAGTGTTGGATCTAACAACTTCCCCCTTTTCCCCCACTCCCACTCTCCCAATCACCCAACCAACAAATATCCCTTAATGTAGAAACCAGCTCTCTTGGGACCAGATGGGTACAATTTTTCTTCAGGATACAACTCTGGATATTCTTCCAAAGTAAAGGTTTTATTATACTTCATCACTTATTAAAAACAGATGTGCCATGTTTATCATATGTCTTCAAGAACTTTTTTTTTTCTGAGTTGATGGAAAGCAGTTTGTGTAAGGCAAAATGATAGAGCTTTTGTGAGTCATTTCTGAAGGAAAAAATAGGCAAACGACATCGCCTGTGAGCCAGGACGAGAGCATGGTGACATTCCGGGGCTAACAAAGAGGAGACCTTGTTTCTATTCCTGTCAGGCGCCCCCTCAAGGTTTTGACGTATCTTCTTTTCACCTGTGACCTCCATCTGCAGGAAAAGGGACTCGGAGAGAGGCTGTCATCGTGGGGCACCGCCCGGCCGCGTGTGCATGCTACACCCCTGCTTGACACTAACCCAGCGCTGCCTCTCTCCTGGCGCGCCTGCCCTTCCTCATCTAACTCACAGAGCCTCTCTCCCGGCCAAAGTAGAACGCTTTGAAAATGATTTCCTCCATTCTCTAGACTTTCTCCCAACTTCCTGTCACCTCTGCTTGGGGTGGCAAGGCAGCTTCCGGCTCCTGTGCCACTCAGCGGGCTGCTTGGCACGTCCGTGCTGTGTGTAGAGTGGGGGACACAGGGCAGGGAGCTCGGACGGGCCTGAGGCAGAATGTGTGTCTGCGCACGCGCGGGCCTTCTCTCCACCGCTCACTGTGCGCTGGGCTCTGCGCGGAGATAGTTTGTCATTTGTTACACAGACTTTTCGCAGCAGCTGCGCAAGGTAAGAGATTGACAAGACCTGCTTTTAAACCCTATTCAGCCACCGCTTTGTAGAAATATGTGAGCCTGTAAGTAGGCAAAATTTCTACTTGTATGGCTAATTCATGTGTTAACTATTTATATAGTTCTGAAGAATGTTTTATGTCTTACAAAGCTGGGAAAGATTAAAAAATATTTTTTGAAAAATTCTATCAATGTCCTTTGCATCTGAAGCTCGCAAGACCAAACTGGATAGTCTGTATTCATTCTTTGAATCGTACAAAGAATGTGATTGAAAGTTTACAAACCGCTCTAGTTTAGTGTATGCAAGCGGCGGATGGTCAGATGCAATGGTCCACATACTCTGCTGGGATTGACATCTGAACTTCAGGGCAATTTGCGCTCTGAGCAGATAGCAGACTTTTTCCCATAACCTTGAGGTCTCAGTATTACCCGCCCCCGTGACATTATCTGCCCTTTGACCTTTTGGACAGACTGAGTCCTACTCTTGTAAAAGTCTTTGCTCAGGCCTCCACCGATATGTACAGTAAATGACTGTCTCTTATCTCACCATGGTAGACACGGAGAAATACCCGACTCGTTTTAGCAAAGCTTATCCTAATTGGCACTGTGATCAAAAGTTGATGGTATACTTCAGGCCCTTACCTGGAAATCTGGATTTGGGGTCTTTTCACCTTTTGGTAAGATAAGTAATACCTTCTATGTCCTGGTATTTTCTTCCCTTCCAAAGGGGGAGTAAGGAAGCAAAGAAAATTGAAAGCTGCCACATTTCTTCTTGCAAAAAATCTTCCTTCCTTCTTTTCCTGTAGCAGAAAGTGACCCAGGCTGCTGGGTGGTTCAGGGGTTACGCACAGAGAGCCCTTATCGCCTGTGCTCTTTAAAGAGGAAGGGAAAAGTGTAGCTGAAAACATCCTGGAGGAAAGAGTCTCCTCCAGAGCAGCCAGGGCCCTTTTCATCTCCACCTGCAGGCAGCCCTCACCCAATTTAATGCATCATTTAGTTCAGCATTAGTGTAAAAAGCCTCCCCAGGCCTGCTCGCAGTGACCCTGGAGCTCCACAGAAAAGCCCAAGAGGGAGGGTTACCGGCTCTCACTTCCCTGTTTAGAGCCCTTTCTTAAAGCAAAGCACAAACGTGGACCTGGAGCCAAATGAGGAGGTTGAGGAGGGCGAGCTTTAAACGACAGAGAAGTGCTTTCTCCAAAGCGTTAGGTGCTACCACCCAGAGACAAGGGGAGGGTTCAGAGAGGAAAGATGGATGGAGGAAGGAAACTATTGAGAAGAAACTGTACGAGGGTTTTGGGCATTATGTCAGCTAATCTTCACAATGCCATTAATATTTTTATTATTCAATCTTAATTGGAGAGTGTAGCAAACATACTTCCGTAGGTTGGGGAATTCCTCTGAAGAACCACATTACTAAGAAGAGAAACAATATTCAAAGCTAGATCAAAGCTAGATCACTGCCACCCCTTTCTGGAGCGTGTTTGGGTCAGCATTGTCCCTGTCATCTCCTATTGAACCAGGGCACCGTTTGGTTTGTGGGAGGCCATCATGTCTCCGGCTGGCAGCTCAGGACAAGGCTGGAACTGACTGGAACTCATTCTCAGGGAGGCATAGGTGGGAAGTCACCAGTACCCTACAGGAGGACAGGTGCAGGATGGCTGGCTGTGGGCAGGGGCTGTCCACTCACCTCTGCCCACTGCAGGGACATCTGTCCCTCAATAAAGGGCCCACAGCTCATTCTCTGTGAGTCAAAAGCTTATTGCCAAGTTCTTTATTCATTTTAAATCTATACAAAGTCTTGGATTATAGTAGGACTTCTGATTGCTCATTCTGCTAAACTACCTCCTGTTGCAGACTTCTCTGTGTGTTTTGAGATTATTTTAATTCTGAAGGTTAGTTTGATGGCTCTGTGCACTAGTTTGATCTTGCATAGAGTCAATCACAGTATAGCTTTGTGTAATTAGTTGGCTGGTCTACCATAAAAAGAGTTGGATGTCTCTTCTGCTGATAATCCTATTTAATATACATGTGATTCACTGCAGCAAGATGGGCAGTGAATATAATGTGCCGACATTATATTTAGTATGTATGTGCCAAAATATTTCTTTGTTCATGTTACACACTTTTGAACACAAGGCTTGGAAGTTGTCACTTCAGCAAAATATTGACAGAACAGGTTACAGTATTAACACGTTAATATCATGATTTAAAAAATTCTCTCTCATTAAATCATCTGTGATAAGTGTTGGAATGATAACATTTTGTCACTTAAAATAATGACCCACAAATAGTTACCCAACCCTGGTCAAATGTCAGCTCTACTACTTACTAGATTTATATTATTGGGGCAAGATTCATGCATTTTCTAGGTCTTACATTTCTAATCTGTAAAATGGGAAATCATACTCCATGCAAGTGTATAGTGTTTGTTTAGGGACATAAGTTAATATTAATAATCCAAGACAGCAGTGCCCATTTAAAAAGTTTTGCCTGACTGGGATTTAGTGATATGATTCTGAATTGAAAGTTTCCCAACTATAAGGGCAACAATCATAATGTATAAATATTTTTAACGTGGAGATATTTGAAAATGGAAATCAACCAACCTCCTAATCTGATAATTCTAATAGTAATGGGAATATATGAAGGTTGTTATATGAAATCTCTTTGTACTGGCAAGCCCCTATATATAACACAGATGTTATGATAGACATCAATATTGGTAGTAACGTTTGCTTCATGTTTGCGTTAGTAATAAGCTATGATTAATTCAAGTAAGTAGACCAAGAATATATAGTAGTTTGATTTTCTTATTCATCACCAAAATAATGTTTATATGTCACTTATATTTAAAGAACTCTCCTGTCCAAACTTATGCTAGATATAATGTAGCAAATATAGTGATTTACCAGACAAAGCTCTGGAGCATGAACAGTATTTCATAAAGAAAATTATTTTTCTCTGAAAAGGGGACTGCAATAGCTACATACACAGTAACAAATTATAACTCATGAAAGGCTTCTTATATACATATTCTAGCTAAGCCTTTTTACGGTATGATTATGTTTTTAAATTCCTACCATGTTTTTAGATAATGGAGGTCTTAATTACTTTCCTCTTGTTACTGAGACAAAATACTTGACGTCAAAAGTTAAAGGGGAAAAGATTTATTTAGCTCACAGTTTGTAGAAGTTTCAGTCCACAGTTGGCGCCAAGGCAGGGTAGCATGACAGACAAGCATTGCAGAGGTGAAAGAGTTCATGGTGGGCAGAAGGTAGCAAAGCAAGCGAGGAGCAAGACAAGCTTCTTTTTTCCCCTTATATTATCTAGACTATTGGGATTAGGGTGGTGCCAAACCAATCAGTGGATTTGGTGATCACCCACCCTCAATCTTAGCATTGCATCATAAATCAGTCACACACTCTAGATCCAGTCCCTTCTAAAAAAGCCTCACCTATGACTGCATGAGGCTTTGAGGGAATATCTTGACACAAACAACAATGAGTTCTCTGAGCAGTTATCTGGTGAGTATCTGACTGTGGCTCTCAAAGGATTTGATGGATAGAGAACTATACAGGTGTAAGAAATTTACTTAAATTGCTTTTTTTTTTTGTAAAATGACTTCCTTGCTGTAGTATCCTAATTGCTGTGACTTGTGACACTTTCTTTAATTTGGTGAGTGAATGTATATCAAAGATATCAGTGTGAGAATTTCTTTACCAGCTATATCAGAGTCACAGATGAACAGGCTACTTTGTAGATTGACTACAGATCATCAGTGATTTTTTTGTTTTTTTTTGAGACAGGGTCTCACTTTGTGGTTCTGGCTGGCCCTGAGCTCAGCCTCCAACTCACATCACAGCAATCCTCCTGCCTCTGTCTCCTGAGTGCTGGGATTACAGGTGTGAGCCACCACGCCTGGCACTGTGGTATGTGGTACTGGTTGCTGCTGGGTATGAGTCTCCACACCCAGTATTGTATATGGTTACTGGGGAATCGAACCTGGGCCCTTGCGCTTGCAAGACAGGTGCCAGAACCACTGAGCTAACTCCCTGGCCCCATCAGTGATTTTTAATAGGTAATTTTTGATGAATTTTTTCATGTGTTTGTTTTGCTTCTTCCAAAATCTTTCTATCATTGTTCATAGTAAAGAAACATGGAATATAAGGGCAATTAACACTTTAACACTGTTCTTAACACAGTGAAGTATATTACCTGTGTTAACCTCATTTCTTCATGTGTATTATTCAAATTATTTATTTTAACTTCACTTCTAAGAGAATTATTTATGATCTAATTACCTACTACTTTATGAGAACTTAACATTTAACCCTAATAAAGGGATGGGTCCCTTGCTTTTACAATTTATTTAATAATTTCCTTGAAGATAGAATGTCCAGTAAGAATGAAATAGTGGTAAATATAGAATCCAAAACCATGTGAGTGAAGCATAGATGTGGTTCCCTGATAGTGACCTTCCTACTTCCCAGATTATAAAAACCACAACTTTCCCATTTTGCTTCTTGTAGGTTCTTGATTTACCTGAAATTGTGACCAGTTGTGAATCTGACTTCTAATTCTTTTACCTTAAAATGTGTGAAAATTAATAGATACCATTGCTAATAAATACCAGGAGAACAAAAACCACAAATTATTTGAGAATGCGATAGGGAGAAGTCTTCTCTAGAGATAAATGTTTTCTAGAGTGGAAATGTATACATGCAAATCAAGTTAGGGCTGGGGATGTAGCTCAGTGGGCAGAATGCTCCTTAGAATGTGTGAGGTCCTAGGTTTAAATCCAAGCACCACAACATTTTTTAATAAAATTAAAACTTTTTGGACATGGTGGTGCACACCTGAAATATCAGCATTTCAGAGGGTGAGGCAGGAGGATTGTTGTGAGTTCAAGGGTACCCTGGGCTACACAGTAGTTCAAGGCCAACCTGGACAACACAGAGAGATACAAACAAACCAAAAAAGTTCAAGTTGTCTAATTAGGTGAGGAGTTGGCATTGTTTAAAAATAAAAAGACCAAGATACTGACTTCCCCTCCTGAAACATCTTCTTCTTCCTAGTTTTCTCATCCATCATCCCCTGAGCTGAATACAGTAGTTCATATTATTGACAATAATATATTATTGACAATAATATATTACAGTGAAATACTACATGTTGTCTATTGAACTGGCTTCCAAAGTGAACTGTCATTTGACATAATAAAAAAAGACATTATCTAAAAGAAGGAGGGTATTTTAGAGCCAATCATCTCATGTGGAAATATTCTACCAATAGCTTTATTTCTCTAATAATTTTCTGGCCAAGAAGAGAGCAATAAATACTTACCCATGCTCAACTAATCTCAAATAACTTTTTAACAATCCATTTGTTTTGAAGTGCCAAATGCATATTCAGGATGTCGCCTCCCTGACATTTCTTTATCACTATTGTTGGATTTGCTAGTTCAAAAGAAATACGTCTTACAGAATTACTCTTAATCACATGGATTGAGATCAATAGTACAGTGAAATACTACATGTTGTCTATTGAAACACTTCATCATATTTAATCTTACAGATCAAATTGGAAGGTTATAAAATATGAACAATTCACATGGGAACAATGAAGAGTAATTACTGAAGATGCCTGTAGGGTAAATTTCATCACTTAATGCTCTTCAGTTTTTCTAAAGGATGTTATGGTTTCTCCTGCACGGTTGAGATCAAGCATCAGGATCAAGAAAATAGGATTTGTTTTAAGACAATTCAAGGTGGGAAATCTTACAATGTACAAACAATTTATGTTATAATTGTTAATAAACTCTGATGCTAAATGTTTGTAACTTCCAGAGTTTTGGCTAGTGATGGGGTAAAGATTTTCATCAGACCTTTAAGGGTTTGAAGTATGGTAGGTGCTTCCTCCTGAGATCTCAGGATTGAGAAGCTAAGTGTACTTTCTCTAGGTGAAAATAAAGCCCATGTCTCTCACCCTGTTCATTCATTTCCCCTCCCCTTCCTTCTTCCCTTCAGCCCCCAGGGTCTCCCCTGCTGTCTGCCCTCATATCTTCCTCATGTCCCTCTTCTGGATTTTACTTCTTATGTCCCAGTTCTTTTATGAAATGAAAATGGAATCTCTGCCTTAGGTGATCCAATGTTATATCTCAGCATGAGCACAAGAAGAAGATGAAGCTGGAAAAAATTAAATCAGTTTATGGTCTGAAATAAATGTAAATGTAGATTTAAAGGAAAGTTTATTTAAATCTTTCTTCTCTACTATGGTACTCTGTTAGAATAATATTTTTTATCCTATCTCCAAAGATGTCCACATCAGAATTCTGACAACCTATTAAGATATTATTACATAACAAAGGGGAATTAAGGTTACAGTTAGAGCTAAGCTTACCAGTCTGGTCATTTTATGATAAAAAATCATGTAAGATTATCTCGGTAGTCCTGCTGTAATCACAAAGTCTTTAACAGCAGAAGAAAGGATCTGGAGAGGTCAGGATGATGTGATATGAAAAGGACTTGACATTGTTGGCTTTGAAGATCAAAAAAGAAGGTCATGGGTTAAAGAATGTTGGAAGGCTGTAAAAACTGGAAAACAAAAGGAACCATATCATGCCCTGGAGCCTATGGAGAAAATTCAACCTTGGTGACACCTAGAGTTTTGCCCTGTGAGACCTGAGTTGAGCTTCTAACCCACAGAACTCCAAGATAATAAACTTACAACCTTATACAATACTGAGTTTGTGGCAATTTTGTGGCAGCATCAACAGAAAACAGATACAAAATATCCTCCTTTAGAGAACAATTTGTATTTATTAGTAGTTTTTGATAAGGGAGAATCTGTAAAGATATATTATTTAGATGTCCCCCCCCAAAAAAACCTCAGGTGCTCATAGATGGGGCTTTTTGGAGGTGGCTGGATATAGGGTTTATGAATAAGGGTTAAGGATATATGAGAACTAGATTATTCACTGACTGGTGTAGCTTAGTTCTAGATATGGATACGGGGAAGCTCACGCTTGATGTGGATAACACTATTTAATAGGCCTGTCACCTGAATAGAATATGTATGCTAACTATCATCTTATAGGAGGAGAAAGTTGCTAGAATGAGTCAAAAACTACTTTTTTGTTACCTCAAAGGCAATGAGTTTAGACAATGAAAACTTTTACTGTGTTGTGCAGCAGAATTTTATCTTATTTACAGAGAAAAATGTTGACTTTCTCTGGCTTCTTTCTTGGCCTGGAAAACGGAGGAGCTCGTTTGTTCTCAGAGAGCTCATGTGGGAAGTGACATGAGGAGTAACAGGGGAAGAACTTGCATTTCCCATGGGTGAAGAGTTGTCTCTGTGCTTGGGCCACAGATTCACCCATGTCCAGTGAACTCCAATGGCTCTCCCACTCTTTCAGCAACAGAAATACCAGAGCGAGCAAAAGGCATGCCTGAAGCAAGATGTGCTGGATACCGGAGCACATCTCCGGATGTAGTACCGGAACTCCTTGCTCTTGTATTGTGCAACCATTCCTCATGGTCCTAACAGGCAGTGGCCTCAGAAGTACGCCTAAGAGGAAGTGAGGCAGAGCACGAGAAGCAGGGGATCCAGGCCTTTCTCTTCTTGTATCATATATGAGGACCAGTGTTCTCACTGGGGTCTTCAAAGTGTTAGCAGCTGCCATCGCTCCAGAAAGGAGCTTCCTCAGAGGATGAGTGTCATAAGCTACGATCCTTCCTGCTTCAGAAGGGCTGATGTCACAACTGGTATTCACCATGGAACTTGTACAACACCGCTTCTAGACGTCACTCAGCTTTACCCAGCATTTCAGTTCCTCTGGACTTGGCTTGGTGGTGTGCAACATCTCCAGGCTTGAGGAATCTGAAATTTTAGTTTTTTCCTTTCTGTTGGGCTGTGATTGCTGTCATTGGTTATTTGCCCATATCACCTTGCAGAGACATGTGCAGGTTTCCCACTCGTCCCCTGAATTACAGACACATTCCTTCTGCTCCTACCGTATGACAAGTAGTCCTGCTCTTCGAGACAGTCACAGTCAGGTTGCCCAACCCCAAATATAGTAACTTCTTTTTCCATGCTGTGTCACTGGCACAAAGATCCCAGAGTAACAGGCAGTAATTATAGCTTCCACCTCACCAAGCTCTTGCTATCTGCCTAGAAGAAGCAGTCCTCTTCTGGGCACAGGGCCTTTAATCTTATGAAAGGTAAAGACAAAGACCCCACAAACACACTTTTTGTAAATAGATGTCTGGGAACCCACAGGACACTATGTTAAGAGAGCTAGACAGGGAATAGATCTGCTTACTCCTGGTATTGGAGAACAAAGCATAGCTAACTGTTTAATTTATATACTTTGTCTTCGTGGGCCACATGGCATTTTAGTTTGTTTACTTTTTTTTAAATCTTTATTGGTACATTAAATATACACATCATGACTGCACTCCATAATGGGGATTTGTACCAGTATAAGACACAACTTAATTCTCATTTTTTTCCCATAGCCCTACCCACCCTACCACCTCCCCATATACATAAAATTTGTTTCCTTACTTTTTTGTTACAATCTCAGCATTGTCCCCTTTAGTTTGTTTACTTTTAATAAGCAACCTAATCATTCTGGTAAGCTGATTGCTTTCAGGTGATGCTGTCTGTGTTCATGCGTTGATTTTTAGGTATCTTTCCTTTATACTAGATCCTTTGGTTTGAAGGGATATTGGGTTGGGATCTCCTAATCGTTAATTAAAAATTCTATATGCCCTTGAATGGTGGTGCTGGGAGAGGCCGACAGGCAGGAAAATCAGAGCCATGTGAGAATCCATGCCAGTTCCTGTAAGGGGTAGTCACTGTCCCTCAAGAGGGAGAGTGTCTCATGTGATCAACCTGCCACCAAATGTCTGGTTGACCCCAAGCTTAGGTGCTGTGTAAGGGCTGCCTCAGAGGTGGCTAAGGCCTCTGCAGACATGAAGGTTTACAGGAGCCCTGATGAGCAAGTAATTACACTTCTGGATCCCTCCATGCATGGTCTGCATCTCCATCACTGTCTCCTTTTGAGTTGGGGTGTCAGGTATTTTGTCCTAGTGACAGGAAAGTGACCAGCACTGCCTGTTAATCATGAGAGTCAGTCCTCCAAAGAGACAGAGCTGGGAGTGGTGCACTTGGTTTTTCACTTTTCATGTCGGAAGAAGTAGCTGAAGGAGGATAGGTAGTCCCTCCGAGTGTGCCCGAGGCTGCCCTGTGCTTCAGTACCCAGAATAGTTTAGCCAACTACAGGTTTAGAATCACGGCCCGATTATCCACTGTGCTGATGATAATCTAGTGCTTCCTCCTAAGCTTGCTGCACATTTGGAGGCTTATGAATTCAATGTGTTATTCCCTTCTGTGTCTGCAACTGGATGGTGCTCAGCTGAGCAGTTCTTGCCTGGGCTCTTTCATGTAGCTGCAGAGACCAGTGGGAGTCACTTGGAGTCATAAGATGACCCATTGAAATGTGCATGGCAATGGCGAACGCTGGCCAGAGCTCCAACCTCTGTGACATCTTCACCTGCCTTTAGATTCCTCACTGTCGAGCAGTCTCAGGGATGTCAGACTTCTTTGTTGCTGGTTCTGTAGGAGAGTATAAAAACACAACTGATTTTCCCTATTATCCTCTAACTGCAGAATACTTCTGGTCATCCAAATGTGTTTCTCCTCCTACATCAACAGCCGACAACAATGACACTAAGTAGGTGTCCTGCAATTCAAATCACTTGTGATACTATCCACCTGGAGATGACATTAGAGACTGCAGGTTACAGTGCAGTTCCACAAGAACTTCAGTAGTGAGTCCCCTTCCCACTTCAGTAGTGAGTTCCCACATTACCTACAATGTCTCTCTGAACTGACTGCAACTTGGAAATTCTCATAGGTCCCTTGTTGGGTGTGACCTTTGACAGAGTGGCTCATGGGACTCAGACAAACACTTCGATGATTTTGTTGATTTACTATTATAAATATTACTAAGGCAACCTATACACAGCCAGATGGAGGGCTGTTCCTAAGGCCAGGTAGGTAGGAAGGGGTGTAGAGTTTCTAAACTGTCTCTGAGTTTATCACAGTCCAGGACCACCACATGGGCAGGAGCCCAGAAGCTCTTCCACCCTGCAGTTCATGGATTTCTGTGGAGGCTTCATTATGCAGGTCTGACGGACTCAATCTTCAGCCACACCTGCCTTCCTGGAAGATGGTGGCAAGATGGAAATTTCTAAACTTCTGATCATGAGTTGGCATTTCTGGTGATCACCTTGTATCCAGGAATGCAGTGGTGGTGCCTCATTAAGACAAAACAACTCTTCTCACTCACGAAATGATTTTAGGAGCTTTGTGACAGGGTTTGGTGCCCAAAAACCAAATATGCATTTAATATTCTATCACAGAGTCACAGATGTTCAGGGCTGCAAGACAGCAAAGCGGAAGCTGCACATCTTCCCAGCATGTTGGTATGGAATGGGCCCAGCTTTCTCCCTATCATACTCCATTGGTCAAGTAAGTGACAAAGATCAGTTCTGATGGGGGCGGGGTATAGACTCCATGCCTCAGGGAGAAGAACAGGAAAGAACATTGAATCTCTTTAATTTGCTGCACTTGCTCTCAGAAGATAATACCAAGTGGAAGATCAGCAGGATTTCCAGTCCTATATAATGAAACAGGAACATTGTTAGAAAACCACTGTGCCTATGGAGTTTGAAAGGAAATAAGAATTGTGATCTTGGTCTTGAGAGAGCTTAGCACCTCATTCACCTGGAAGGAAGATGGATGCTGTTTAGAAAAAGAATTATCTCCCCCTGCTTCAGCATTCTAGGGGAGGAACATTAATTAAAGCATCAGATACATCAGAGGATACTGGATTTCTTTTAAGCTTGTTAGGACTTCTGGACGAGGAGGATAATTCCTTCTTAGGCAAGGCCCAATTAGGGAAAGTTTAGCTCCCACGGCATTAGGAGGTTAACAGTAATTCTGGGTTGTCTTGCAGCAGCAGGCAGGCACAAGAACTCAGGGAAGAAAGAAATGGATAAAAATGACCCAGGCAGGAATTGTGAGCCTGTTGGAAGAGTGAAGGGTCTTGGCTGACTCAAGAAAATAGCAAATTTGTTTGAGATGACATAAGTACTTACTAGTAAATAAGTAGTAAATAATTTTTATCCCCAACACAAAATTATATAGCATTTCTAAACTTCAAACATTTTCATGGTTAGTGCTTCACACATTTGTAGTTTTAAAAGAGGGACTTCTTTGAGAACACGTCAGACTAATGATTTAAATTTTGGGTGTAATTAAGTAATTAGTTTAGATTTGGGATTTTTAGGTTAAAAGTTTAATTTATCCCATTTACTTAACTTATGTAAGTACTTTGGAAGGGCAAAGACTTTACTTAAGGGAAATCTGGAAATAATGTATTGTTAAAAAATGCAGTTGAGAATATTCTGATATTTAAGTAATACAATATATAATTCATCTCAGGTTCTTAAAAATGTTTGCTAAAAGTCTTTGGTAAAAAGATTTGCTAAGGTGTGTTAGGCTTTTAAATCTACGTGGTGAATTTTAAATCTTAAAGACATTTTGGTTTTGTAACTACAAGAAAGAGAATATTAATATTTAAACCAAAGTAAACCACTGAGTAGTATTGTCTGGCATAAAAATGACTTTCATGGGCACAAGAAAATCCCCTCACAGTTAATGATATTTATCCTTGGAGTGAAAATTCTGGTAATGGGATGGCCTCCTATCAATAGGCTGTTTTCCAGACATTTTGAAATTGCGATTCTAAGTGGTTTCAGTCCAAAACCAAATTGGTTGGGCTTTCAGACATCACCTAATTATTCTCTCCTGCTTTTAAAAATCCTTGATGATTCTCTAGATGGTGACATTTTCCCCAGGTGATGAGTGGGCATAAGGATCACGTTGACGTCTAGGAGTTAGTCTCTCCAGTGCGCATGGGCAAACACGATGCCTCTTAACTTCCTCTCTTCTTAGGTGCAGCTGAGCAGCCTGAATTGTGAGTTTGTGAACATGGAACAAAGCCTGGGAAGTTTTAGGATGAGGGGCTGTGCTAAAAACTCAGGAGCTAGTGAAGATTGGGGATTACAATGGAAGTCTACGCGATGAGTACAGTGTTCACTAAGAAAATCATTGTAGCAACATAGGTTCGTGTGTTTATAGCTTTTTCCCCCCACAAAAGATTAAAAAAGAAAGGAGAGAAGGAAGTGAATGAGACAGTCCTGTGATCATATAGCCTAAAATAGTAGACTTCAAAGCTTCTAGAGAAACCATTCTTATAATCCGCTGCCTAATTCCCCTAACTACTAACTGGCAAGGTAGATTGGAAGGGCTCAAGTATTTACTAGGATTCCTGTAGGAAACTGAAATGGATACAGTGACCACTGGCATTTGGGGGAAGGCTTTTATTTCCCCATTAATTTTATGTTAAACTTTTTTGTTCGGAAAAATTCAGAATTGTTAAGAAGAGTAGTCACTTTGTTTTAGGAGCTTCACCAATGTCATATTTTCATTTCTTCCTTCTTTCCATTCTGCAAATGTCTGTAGACCCTACTGTGTGCAGGTGGCTGCCTGGAGCTTCAGCACCCAAATAAGATTAGAGTTACAAGTGGCTGTTACTTCCCCAGTGCCTTTCAGCTACAACCTTGATCTAACCCATTTCCCTGACTCTTCTGTGGTACCAGGGATCGAACTCAGGACCGTGTGCTTGCAAACAGGTGGTGGCGTTACTGAGCCATCTTCGCCTCTTAAGGAGGACAGGGCGGATCTGCAGAAGTGCTGCGGGTTGACTCTGTGGAGATTGTTTATCCGCGTTGTGTGAGTTGTGCGAATCAGTGCGAGTTTCTGTTCCTTCTGGCACCCTACCCTGCCGGTCTGAGGGCTGCGCTCCGAGGGTCCTGTCTTGCTCACTTTGGCCTCGGAGAGGGGCGTGGATGGGGAGTGGCTGTGGAGAGAGAGAAGAATGGATGAAGGTTAGAACCGTGAGACCGAAGCCAGCCTGGCTTCCGGCTGACCCACCCACACCCAGTCAGCAGTCAGAGGGTCTGTCCTGTGTGGCTTTGTCCTAACTGCCCTCCCCTTCCCCATCTCATCCCATCCCACCCTGCGGAACCATCATTTGCAGCCTTAGGTGCCTGTCCCCTTCTTGTGCCACCTCGGTGTGGTCCTTTGCTCCTCAGTTCCCGTCTCTGAGAGATTTGCCTGGCTTGCGTGGTATCATAAGAGGCTTGGGAAATTAGCTGCAACCAAAACCAGATCATACTACTTACTTCTGAATATATTTAAGTGTTAAACATAATTTTAATAATTTACACAAGTGCACTGAAAGTAGTCTTAATTGGTCAATATGGACAACTATCTGTCTCCCTGAAACTGGGATTTCCATAGAGATAACAGTGGAGAGCACTTGCAACAAGTGAACTGACATAAGAGAATTGAATTTATATTTATGAATATAAATTTATAAATATATACAACCACATTAGCTATGTAATAATTTCTCTTCTACAAGCCAGTATTTCCAGTATATCAACAAACACTTGAGAGAGTGGGCAACTTCTGATTCCATAAAATGTACTAAAAATGCATTTTTTAAAAAGTGAAATTTAGAGTTCAAGGGAAATATGAAAAAAGTCACACTACTAATCCATGAAACAAAAGTTATAAGAAATTAAGTTCTGTTTAAAAACTACCAGTTTGAGGGGCTGGGGATATAGCTCAGTGGTTCCGGTGCCTGTCTTGCAAGCGCAAGGGCCTGGGTTCGATCCCTGGTAACCAGATAACAATACTGGGTGTGGAGACTCACCCCAGCAGCAACCAGTACCACATATCACAGTGCCAGGCGTCGTGGCTCACGCCTGTGATCCCAGCACTCGGGAGGCAGAGGCAGGAGGATTGCTGTGATGTGAGTTGGAGGCTGACTTGGGGCCAGCCTGAACTTCAAAGCGAGACCTTGTCTCAAAAAAAGAAAAGATTTGACAGTGAACAATTTGTTTCTAGCAGGAAATACAGAAAAATAAATATAGATGTGAATATGATAATTCAAACAGTAAATAGTGTGTTAAAGAATTAAAACAGTTGGGATGTCAGGACCAGCCTGAGCTACAAAGTGAGACCCTGTCTCAAAAAAAAAAACCCTAAAAAAACACAACTACCAAATTGATACATAAATTGGCACAATTCTAAGGTATCAAATAAAATTACTAAATAGGTGCTGGTACAACATTTCAGAAGAGTAATTTGGCAGCAGATGTTAGGAACCTTAAAATGTGCATGTTCTTTTTTTCCCCAGAGCTCTATGTACATGAATTTGTTTTACTAACAGCAACAAGTTGGAAATAACCCAAAATGTCCAGTAGGAGGGGCATGGGTAGGTAAATTATAGCCCAGTACATAAAACAGAGTTTTTAAATTGACAGTCAGTAATGTGGGGAAAAAGGCAAGTGATGACACTAAAATTTCAGAAGAATGATGCATTTGGGAGGTCAAATGAATATATAATTATTCATATTGTTAAATTTAAAGATGATTTTCTCACACTGTAGCTATATTTCCAAGTATATAAAATAAACATCTGCACAATCCTGACACAATTCTGCTTCCAGGAATTTATTCTAAGAAATTATCAAACATGTATAAAAAAGGCTTTTCCAGGCTGGACATTTAGCTTAGTGGTTCCAGTGCCTGTTTGTAAGCGCAAGGGCCCAAGTTCAATTCCCGGTAACACATACAACAATACTGGGTATGGAGACTCATGCCCATCAACAATCAGTACCACATACCACAATGCTGGGCATGGTGGCTCAAGCTTATAATCCCAGCACTCGGGAGGCAGAGGCAGGAGGATTGCTGTGAGTTCAAGGCTGATCTCAGGACTAGCCTGAACTACAAAACAAGACCCTGTCTCAAATTTAAAAAAAAAAAAAAAAGAGAGAGAGAAGAAATAGGCTTTTCCCTATAATATCATGTATAAGAAGAAAAAAGTCAGCAATATAAATGAAAAAACCAAGGGCTTACTTAAATGAGTGATAATGTAACTATTACCATGGGTGTTGTAGAGAAATAGTTAATGACTTTCAGTGACTGCATGATATATGTAAGTAAAAGAAAAATAAGGTTGGAAATATTATCTACATTATCATTTCACTTTAATTCTACATTCACATGTATTAATGGACTAAACCAGGGATGGCTGAACTTTTAGAACCTTCCATGATAAGGAACAGCTGGCTGTGGCACAAGTGCCATAGGTTTGCCCCCCTGGAAACAGAAGTACATATGACAGCATAATAGTGATGTCCTTCATTGTGTGCTTTGATTATAATACGTTTAATCATTCTTTTCCTTACTTTTATACAGTGGTACCTTGGTTGATGATTCTGTTTGCAAACTATTACCAGGCCAAGAATGGAATCAAATCTCCCCATAAGGTCAAGACTGAACCTAACCACTAAATTGGATTTGGTTCTCGTCCAGTTCAGTTTGTGACCAAAAAAAGGGAAAGAACTTAGTCTGTGAACTGATGTACCATTGTGCTTTAAATTTCCTATCACATTTATTATAAGAATAAGGATTAAAAATCATTATAGTAAGAGAAAAAGATTGATCAAATAGTTACCTCAGTTTTTTTTTTTTTTTTAGGTTTTTTTGAGACAGGGTCTCGCTTTGTGGTTCAGGCTGGCCCTGAGCTCAGCCTCAAACTCACATCATAATCCTCCTGCCTCTGCCTCCCGAGTGCTGGGATTACAGGCGTGAGCCACCACGCCCGGCACTGTGGTATGTGGTACTGGTTGCTGCTGGGTGTGAGTCTCCACACCCAGTATTGTTATGTGGTTACCGGGGAATCGAACCCTGGTCCTTGCGCTTGCAAGACAGGCGCCGGAACCACTGAGCTAACTCCCCGGCCCAGTTACCTCAGTTTTAAGGCAGTGAGTTAAGGCAAACTTTCTGGTCTGTGGACACTTTTACATTCTGAAAACTTACTAAGGAATTCAAAGAGCTTTTATTTATGTGGTTTCTGCATATTTATATTTACTATGTTAAAATTAAAACCAAGAAATTAGGACAGCTTTGTGCATTCATTTAAAATCATAATAGAGGCATGCCTGCTAACATAAAGAACAACTATTATTTTTTCAAAGCAAAAACATTTAGTGAGAATAGTTGTACTGGCCCACATTTTTGCAAGTCTCCAAAGCGGGGCTTCAGAGCAGAAAGCTGGCTTCTTACGTCTGCTCCTGCACGTAATCCACTGTAGTCTCACTGGGAAACTCCAGTGTGTCCTTCAGAGAGTCAAAAGACAAAGCAAGAAAGAGTCCTTATCTTCATGAAAATAGTATTGTTTTGAAAACATCCATCAAACATTGTTTCTATTTTGTGGCCCCCTGGTGAGGGTTTCAGGAGCTCCTGGAATCTTCAGACCACATCTCAAGAAGGGTTGATTTAGGGTACTGCAGGAAGATAGTGCGAAAGAGTTAACTGTAACGAGAAGAAAACACAACAGACGATTGGTGTATGCCAGGATCTATCTGGTGGGTGGAAGGGCCAGCGGGAATGCTCGGGGCTCCCTCCCAGCACATTGAGCTTTAAACTCATTGCTGCATCCGCTCACTTTCCAAAGGTGCAACCTCTGAGCACAGGAAGCTTCAGGAAGTCGTTGTAAATATAAATCATCACACAGTGGTCAGAGGATTGAAGCAACATACATCAAGTTATATAAAAATGTGTTGGCACAGAGCTTCTGCTTGAGAGTTGGCCTACAGGTATGCATGCATACAAATGAAATTTTACTTGTGTGGACATGAAGAAATTAATTGTATTTTTTGTACTAATGCCGTATGGGAAGCAACCAACTATCTACCAAAAGGAAACTGGTGAAATACATTATAATGCTTTATGTCTATACAGGGGAAAATATGGACTAAAAAGACAGCATAATTATACCACTGGGAATTTATTTTAAAGATATTTTCACACTGTCTAAAAAACAAAAAAATTAAGGCATGTAAATAAAAACAATTAAAAGTATGAGATAAAATAATAAAATTTGAATTGCAGTGGAATACAGTGGAATAAAAAATGCCAAAATAACTAGGAAAAAGTATGAAAAGATCTAAGGTTTTAATAATACTATTAGAATGTTTAATATTTGCTTGTATTTAAAACAACTCTGTCTTGTCAAATAATACACAGTTTACAAAAACTCTACGTCCCTCTTTTTCTTATATTCTTTTCATTTTTTCCCACCCTTTTCCCCTCCTCTCCCTGCCTCTCCCTCCATCTCTGGTTCCCATTCTTTTTTAAGAAATTTCTCTCGGGCCGGGGAGTTAGCTCAGTGGTTCCGGCGCCTATCTTGCAAGTGCAAGGGCCCGGGTTCGATCCCCAGTAACCACATACCATACTGGGTGTGGAGACCCACGCCCAGCAGCAACCAGTACCACATACCACAGTGCCGGGCGTGGTGGCTCACGCCTGTCATCCCAGCACTCGGGAGGCAGAGGCAGGAGGATTGCTGTGCTATGAGTGGGAGGCTGAGTTCAGGGCTGCCTGAACCACAAAGTGAGACCTTGTCTCGAAAAACCTTAAAAAAAAAAAAAAAAAAAAAGAAATTTCTCTCTACTTCTTTTGCCCTTTATTTATATTCTAGATTTCTCATATAAGAGAAACCGTGCACTATTTAAGGTTGTGTGATTTATTTCTCTTCAGATTATGATCTTAAGGTGCATCCATTTTATGAAGGCCTCAAGTTTATCCTTCTTTATGACAAGGGAGACTCCTCTGTGCATAAAGACCACATTTTCTTTACTCATGCATCTATTCCAAGGAGAAGAGAGGGGTGAGGACAAGGCATGGGACACTCTGCCACATCTAGAGCACTTGGAGCCAAATGTATGACCAAATTAAATTGGTGAAATCCTAAGGATGGTTTACAGAAAGGTTACAGAAATACAGATATATCTGTTAACATTTGGAGGAGTTAAGCATTAAAATAAAAGGCTTATTTTGTTATACATTCTCCTTTCTCTAAGTTAGAGTGAAAGACGACCGGGCGTGGTGGCTCACGCCTGTCATGCCAGCACTCGAGGGGCAGAGGCAGGAGGACTGCCGGGAGCTTGAGGCCAGCTTGGGTGCACAGTGAGCGAGCTCAAGGCCAGTCTGAACTACCAAGCAGACCCTGTCTCAAAAAACAGAAAGTTAGACTGAAGGACATACCCATTTGAGGAAATAATTTGGGGGAAATAAATCCCTGGAAGTAGATTGCAGACACAACCTTCTCTGATAAACGCACTGCCATGTGGCCAAATACTTTCCAAAATGCTAGTCGAAGGATTCAGCAAAACAGCTCAGCTTTGCTTCATGACTGCTGGGTTGGTGAAAGGGTTACCTGGACCTTGGGGTGCGAGGTCCCCGTGGCCGCGGTCTCTAAGGGAACACAGCACGGGGGAGGGAGGGGCACTTCCTCACCGGCCCTGAGTGGAAGACCTGGCATTGGGTCTAGCCTTTCCCAGTCAGTATTGCTCTTGTTCTTTTTCTTCCTATATCATCTGTTCTTAAAACGTTTTTATTCGAAACTATAAACACTTAACGAGTTGAAGATTCCTTAATAAAAATACTCTGCGAAGTTTTATTGCTCCGAGGTACACATCTTTGGAAGTCAATCAGAAAATAAAATGTGACTGTCTCTCAGACAATGTGCGCTCTGTAAACCCTGGAAGTCAGGAAGATGGTATAATTGGCACCTTTCCCGAGTTCAACCAGTCAGGGCCAATGAAAGGGATTCATCTGTGTTAATTTTGCAAGCAGTAGAGAAGCTCACGATGGGAAAATACATATGGCAAGCTGGAGCAAAGAAAGCAGCTTGGGGCTCAGTCTGAGCGAGCCCGGGGGCTGGGATCTGACAATTGTGATCTCCCTCCCTTATCCGATTACAAAGTATGATAAAGAAGACGAGCGTCTTCTGTGCGGGAAATTTCAGCTCTTCAGGGCAGCAGAGTCACTTCGTGGTGGTAAACGGATGAACGCGAATGTTATTTGTTCTCTCTCTCTCTTTTAAAAAATTCACTCTCCTCTCCTCGCAGCACTCCAGCCCCCTCAGAACGCGAGAAGGAGACGCGATCAAGGCGAATTTTAACGTAGCCCGTGTTTGAGTTTTGCCGTGATGTTGGTGATAAGAATCTGCTCGCAGGGGACCTGCACGACGACTGCCGCCGTCCGAGCTTCCCTCTGAGACTCCGACAGCGCAGAACATAGAAAAGAATCATTCAACATTATTGTCTTTACATTAGAAAAACTTTTAGGGATTAGTTTTTAAAGCTAATGGGAATATGAACCTCTGATGGTTTTTAAGCCTTTGAGAAAGGATCTGTTCTGTGTAAATTTCTCCACCCATCAACACTGCTAGACACTGAGGGTCCCGACCTTTTTTCCTGGTTATTATCACAAATCAAAATGTATTTCTTTGCAACCCATTTTAAGTACCTTACAATATAAATAAATAAATAAATAAATAAAATTGTAATAAATAGAACAGTAAATATAATTGTAAAGCATTGCAATTTCAAATCAAAGATTAAGATTTTATAGACACAATGAAAAGCAATTTACCTTTAATTCTCACTCTCTTAAAAAAACACGGCATACATATGAAGTGAGTCGGGTTAACTCAGTTCTGGGAAGGTAGGGCCACGGTTGGGGGTGATCAACGTGGGTGGCAGTGTAGGGTGAAAATGCACAAGACTAGAGATGAAAGACTTGGGATTCAATTCTGACTTATCCCCCCTGTATGTCACTGAGACCATGCTATTAAATCAGTTCCCTTAGCAATAAAAGGAGGGTTATAATGCTGCATTAAATTATTGAGAATATTTAATTCCACAGAACTGTGAGTTTCTTGAAAGACAGAACCACATTTCATTAACCGTTTTACTTTTCTCCGGATCATTTTTAATTATTGTCCTCTAGCCAACTCTTCCATGGTACAACTAGATTGTCAGGGACAAAAGTGTTAATTTTAATGTACTTTTCCTCTGTGATTTCTGCCTACTGTTTTCTCCTGAGGCGGAGAGGAGATTCATGGAACCCTGGTCTGATAATCAGCTAAGGACTTGCTAGGAAGAGCTTTTAAACCCGTCTCTATTTCCCGGGTCCTTTTCTACACTGTCTTCCGTCTCGCTGCTTTCTGCTTCTTTAGTTCCAGCCAAGCAGGACTCCCCGGTGTGTCTCAGGTCAGTTGCACATGCTGTTGTGAACTCTGCGGCCCTGGGTGTGCCTCCGTTGGCTTCATCACCAGAATGACTTTCAGGTTCGTGTCTCAGAGAATCCACTCCTCACTCTTGCATACTCTGTCCTCTTCACCCTTTTAACTTTTTCTTATATACCGTTACCAAGTGAAAAAAACCCATATATGTATTTGTTTTTATTTGGAGTTTTCCTTATTATCTGTCTCCTTTCACTGGAATGAAACTCTGTTGGCTGAGGGACTCTGTTCACGCAGTTGATCTTCAATATATATTTGTAAAATAAATGATTAAATGGTTGAGCAAAGCAAGATTTCCACATCCTTCTATTTTTTGTTTCAGTTTTTTGAGACAGGGTCTCACTTTGTAGCCCAGGCTAGTCTTGAACTCTTGGCAATCCTCCTGCCTGTTTCTCCTGAGGGCTGGGAATCACAGATGTGAACCATCATGCCTGGCCCAAATACTTCTTACACCGTGGGTCAGGATAGAGCTCAGTTCCAGGGAAGTCTGCAAGGACGGTCTTACGTCACACCTCTTCCTGTTTTTATGTCTGTCTTTTCCCTTGCACAGCAAACTCTTACGGAGCTGGCACTCGTGTTTATTTGTTTCTCTGTCTTTCCCTAAGTGCTGAGCTTGGCACCTAGATCACTGCCGCACTTTCATTAAGCAAAACAAACTGACACATTCCAGCTTGTGGAGTTGTCTAAATTAAGGGATGAAATGAGACTGTGATATTAAATTTGATTTGGTTGTGCTATATATATATATATATCATACATTTTTATATGTTATATATATCATACAGCTTACATTTTGTATCTATATATATCTCATACTTTCTTTCAAGGATTAAAAATGTTCAGCTGAGTGCTTAGGGTGTTTCTCTTGCTCCTAGAGATATCTAAATAACACTTCATTTCCCAGCCTCACTCCTCAGCCCCAGGCGGTGTGCAGGGAGACTTCCAAGTCTCTGGCAGAGGAAAAGCTTCTGAGTTATGTCAGCAATAAAAGTTGGTGGGATCTGGGTTTCGCTTTCCTTAGCAAGCACTTCTGGGAGGAAGAAAATGTCTGAGCAGCCCTTGTCAGCCCCCTTTTCTGCAGTGAGAGTCTGTGAGAAAGTGTTTCAAGGTTAGGTGAATTTCTGCAAATGCAGAGCACATTGGACCTTCCATGGAGAGCACAGATTTGCTGTAAGGTCCTTCTTTAGAGGAAGGCAGAAGAGGGTAGCAGAGAGGGTGGGCATGATCAAAAGATGACACACACCTGTAGGGCTACCTCATAGTGAAACTCACTCACCTGTATAGTTATTATGTACTGATAATGATCATTTAAAAACTGATGCACTCAGAAGGGATTGTACTAATAATGAAGTATTAACTTTGTTACAATGAAATTCTGAGAACTCCCTGTAGAATTAACAGTGGTATTTGAAAAGTTCAGTGTGCCATGCATCCTGCAGAAGAGTAAGGCTTTGGATCCTGCTGATTTCTGCACTGTGGGCTGTTTTCCCACAATGCTTTTGGAGCACATGTGGAGATGACGTCTTGGGGTTATACATACATGCTCTGGTCTTCCTAAAAGGTAGATATGTGTTTGGCTTTAACTGGTACAAGCTGGATGCATGTCTGGGAGACATTTGGGAACCCTTCTTCCTAGTGTGCAGTGAATTAGGAATCAGCGTGTCTCAGTCTTCTTGCCAACTGATCACTCTCTAGTTATGTCTGTCATTTGTCCTTTCTGAATCTCATCTCTCCAGAAAAAACATTTTAAAGATGTCAAGACTGTATGTAAACATTGAAACAATTAGTTTTTTCAGCTTTCTGACTCTCCACTCTGCCCTGCCAATAAATCTCCAACTTTCTCTATGACCTGCCTAGAAGAGTAAAGTATGGCTTGATAATCATAAAGGCAATTACCCTAAAAGTATGTGTAGGGGTCCCATCATTTATATGTCATTGTACTGATGGTGACTATTGATTTGACCTGTTTGCTTCATTCTGAAGATGTCTGGTGAATACCCTGTTAGAACACACAGAAAAGCATGAGGGTAACAGGCCCCTCTCCCAGCTAACAGGTCGGCATGCCTGGCTTTGCTGTACCTTTTGCTGTGTGGTGACATTTCTGTGCCGAGTGATAATTTGATGTCTTTATACACATTCTTGCTTCAGCAGGGATGACCACTGTCAACAGAGGCTGCGGAAATGGGATCACATCGGAAGGATGGGCCTTAATCCCTGGGGACCTTAGCTGAAGCACACTGCCTTTGCTATCTGACAATCAGTGTTTACATAATTTCTTATTTTTTCCTTAAAGGAGAATGAGCCTTGGAGGAAAATGGGCTCAGCTCGAGACCATAATGTCAAAAGGCAAGTTAAGCATCACACCATTTCTCTCATATGAGACACTCAGAGTCTAAACAGTTTAAAGAGAAACATGAAAGATCAATACAGGAAAAGGAGACAGAACATCTGCAAGTGGGAAGGGAGCAGGAGACAGGGAGGAAGGCGGGAGAGGAGGGGCCAGGCAAGTAAAAAAAATTATGCTGTGTCGTGTATGTGTGCTGTCTCCCCACCATGAATATAATCATTATATACTGCCAGTATAGACTAATAAAAACTTAAAAAATTGAAAATCAAGAAATAAAAGGAGGATGAGCAAGTCAAGAACCATTTTATCTCTTCGGAGTCTTGCAGGTTTCTTTGTCTCTAGTCAGTCACGTGACCTGGGGCCCCTTCAGGGCTTAGTGGGTGGATTCAGTTTTCAAAAAGACATTTTTGCAGGTGAGAATCTACTTGGCATTTTAAGGCAGTTGATTTAGTTCATCTCACAGCTCCAACCTGCCCATATACATATGGTTATTTTTGTAGGCTCGTCCTCGTAGTAGTGCATAGTGAAAGTAATACCTTCATATCTTATCAGTAAGTCTCTAATGATCCATTAAACACAGGAACCTGAAACTGTACTACACTCAGTCATCTGAGCCGGAAGGCTGGTGACAGTCTTTACACCTTCCATTCACTGCTCACAGCCAGAGTCTCCAAGAACAACTGACTCTGCCTCCCGCACGTTCACCTACGTGGAAGTGATTCTCCCTGTCTCTATGGCAATGCTTAGTGTTGTCACTTGGGTCTTTATTTTATCTGGACTTGCAGTAGAACACTGACCTCTAATCACTTAGTCTCAATTAATCTTTCCTACCAAATTAGAAATCAAACTATGTAAATGTAAAATTGTTTCTGCCATTATACTTTTCAAAGTCCCGAGATAGGCTACTGCCCCCATAGTTCTCAGTGTATCCTAGTGGCTTAGTTTGTGGCCACTAAATGAGAAAAGTGATGAGTCCTGCCAGAGAGAGCCCAGGATCCAGAGCATGAGGCAGGAGGCTGCCACTTGACAGCATTCCACTGGTGATGTACAAGGAGGTTCGCAAATGTCTTCTTCACATCCGTATTCAACTTTGATGAGTTGTTGCGTGTTACTGGCAAAGCTATACATTATGTATATAGAAATGACATCAAATATACTTATGCAGTGCACATATGAGGATATGATGGCAAGTTCGTTTACAGAAAGTATAGTAAGTAAGGACAGGGCATGTGAAATGGAGCCAAGGCCAGCACTCGGAAGACAGGACAATAGTCCCAACCTGTCTCCCTGGGTTATAATATGTGCTTACATAATCATGTGCCCAGTTAGACCACAACTTCTTCTGGTAAGTATTAGTCTTTTCACACTACTGACCATGTTGTAAAAGTAAAGTGTTTTTGTTTCGATATTGTCTGGGTAAGGAGCTAGACTAATGTTAACTGCTAGGACAGTATTTAGGTAAAATGGTAGAATTAACCAGATAACATCTCCAATGTCCAGCCTTTGAAATTCATTTCAAAAAACATTTAGAGATGCATTTCAAAAACTGGTCCAAAGCCAGTTTTTTTGGAAATATCTACGTGCTATCAAAGAGTTTCACTGAAAGGTGAAAAATTCAGCCAATTATTTGAAAAATCAGCTCTCTTGGCACCAAATCTTAGAAACCATGTAGAAGATTAAATAATTGTTTAGCTGATATCAGAACTTGCCTCTTTCACTCTGTTACCTTATTGTGGTGTGTGTAGTTGACTATTTTTGTGGAAGGTGCTAGGAAGAAGGTGTTATAGTTCTTGCTGTATAGAATACAAGAATCACTTTTATAAAAGAGCTTCAAGTGATTTGGAAATGTAATTCACTCTTGGATCTGTTAAGAGATGTGCTCTCTGGTGTATTCTGCAGTTTAGTCTAGACCCTTAAAACTGTTTCCAGAAAGAATTTTAGATGACATCTTTTGCAATATCATTGAAGAAGGTGCAAGGTCCTGAAGTTATTTTTGAAAGGGAAATGACAGTGTATGTGTCTAGGACTTTTCTTAACAAGACAGCTTGGACCATGTTGTGGAACTGAGTCCCTTATTGGGGCCTGTTAAGCAGCTGCCTGTACCTTTCTTGGTTTACCCTGCTTTTCCATCTGTTTTACCTGTCTCTATTTCTGAATAATTTATTTTGCCATCTGCATAAACAGAACACCTGTCTGAAGGCTAACTCTTACACCTGAATAATTTAGAGAAAATAACCTCTTTCATCTTTATTGAAATGATATAATGACTTTCAAAGACAAAGCCCTTAAATAAATAACTTTGGGGACACTTCTAGTTTTTAAACTATTACACTAACAATCTAAAAGGTTTATAATCAATCTATGTTTTTAATTGCCCTCCACTCCAGTGTTTTTTTTTTTTTTCCTCAAGAGCTCTGGTTCTAGCAGTTGTTTCAGCTTTTGAATTTCTTGTTAGTATGTTTTGTACACCTTCATTTAAAATGACTATTTGTAGACAAGTATATGACTTTTTTTTTGAGACGGGATCTTATTGTGTAGTTTAGGTTGGTCTTGTATTCACTATGTAGTTCAGGCTGGCCTCAAACTCTTGACGATCCTCCTGCCTCAGCTTTCTGAGTGTTAAGATTATAGATATATACCACCACACCTGGCTTGACAATTATGACTTTTTAGAACTTAACTAAGATCAGCTCAGCTTTTCACTGTCTGTGGGAAGTAGTAATATCTCAACAAAGTTCTTTTTTTTTTTTGATAACACTTTACTTTAGTAAATGCTTATATCCCTATTGTCAAATAGGTGTGATACTCTCTAGCAGACAGCTCACTAGGATGGGGTTATCTTGGGGAAGAAATTATCTTAAATACTTTCCACTGTGAAACAGAACTCAGCAGTGTTACAGCTTTGTGAACTGAAGGCAAACATTTGAATTGAACTTTTGTGGATTTACTTATTATTAATAAGAAATGTTTTGAACTGTCACTCACATTTTAGTGATGACAAAAGTGAAAAGTATCATATCAAATGTCTATTCAGGCCACTGTGACTTGGAGGGAGTTACTTCATCTTTCAGAGCTTTGGTCTCATCTGTAAAGCGAGGACAATAAGATTTACTCTGTGGGCTCTTGGTAGTGATGACGAATCTTTGAGAGCTTTGAATGATAGCTCATAGCCTACTGTGGCATGCATATCACAGGTTTGCCACCTCTATGACTTTTTTTTTGAGACAGGGTTTTGTCAGTGTAATGGGGAGCAAGGGTACCACTTAGGTATAGAATAAATAATTTACTTGGTGTTGTTCACATGAAATAAACACTTAAGGCTAGTTAATTCTGGGTTATCTTTGCTAAATTTGGTTTAAATAATTTTTAAAAATTCATAAATTTGAAAAAAATTCTAAAATTATTTCACGCCACTCCCCTTCCTTTTATACAGAATGCTCTGAACATAATTTTAATTGAAAAAGTATAGTTTTAGTGTCATCAGTGGTTTTCTGCCTGCACAAGAGCTGCGCATAACATACTCTAGTGCTCCCCACTACAGCATGAAATAATTCAGTCACGTCTTCCGTCTAATTAATGCAGATGTGACCATTTCTATACTTGGACTTGGCCCTAGGTAATTGTTCTTTTTGAAATCAAAGACTAGTTTTCTTAATTTTATAACTTCTCTTTAGCTAACAGCTCTAATTTCTTGGTGTACTGTATAGACTCTTCTGCACCAGTATATTTCTCATTTTGAATTTCTGCTTTTAATTTTTTTCAGGTTTAGAACATAAAACTCTAAGACATGAGTTTTCTTCTCTAGGTATTTTAGCCCAAGAATACTGAGGTGTTATGCTATTCATTGGCCCATGGCTCTCATTTTGGGCCAGATAGATGGTTTCTCCAGCCTTGAAACAAAAGCAAGGTGGTTCTTCAGCCTTGGATCATAAATCCATTCTATAGGAGCACTTTAGTGCTGAAATTCTAGCACTGTGCTACTAGATAAAGATATGGTTATTGTATCAAATAGGAAAGAGGCATTGAAAATTCTCATTTATCCAAAAATGAAGAGCTTATAATTCAAACAACTGAAATAAAAGCTAACACAACAACAAGGCATGAAAGCAAATTTAAGATATTCTTGGTAAAGTTTTTAATTTTGTCAGAAATAATTGTACTCAAATTACTTCATTGTACTCTGAACGTTGATCTTCATTATGGAATTCCCATTATAAACCAGACAATATATGATATAATGTATATACCAAAGGAATGAATGTGGAACCGTATCCAGGAAAAGGTCAACCTGGTTATGGCAGGAGTGGGGTAAAGAAGTCAGAGATATAAACAGAGTAAAGTGGAATAGAAAGCATGATGTCTCTATGTGTGTTTAGAATATAATTAGGAAAACAAAAGCAAGATGGTCTACTCTACCCTCTGGGGACCAGTGAAAGGGAGCAAGCTGTGGGAATAGGAGCAAGAGTAGATGAGATAGGCCTTAAGCAAATGAGTTGACTGACGTGGAGAATTTCAGCACTGAAGTTGGTAGCTTGCATCATTGTCCAGGTAGCAGAGAGGAAGTCTTTTGATTGGAATATAGTGGAAGAGTGGAGATCTAGCTTGAGGGAACGTAAATACTGTTCCTAGAACTCTGTGTTTTGAATGAGAGGCATCATGGAAAGGCTTTAAACAGGAAAATAATATGGTCAAATCTGTGTTTTCCAGAGATGATTCTGATGGTAGTATGGGAGTGGGAAGAAGGGGGTGGGGAAGAGCGGGAGCCCAGGGCCAGGTGATGGAGCTTAAGCCTGGCCCCAGAAAGTCACCCATAACCCTGAACTCAGGAGGCAGGAGTAAGGGATGTGGCAGACTTGAGAGAGTGTAGGAGGCAGAAATCAACAAGAACTTGATAAGTGATTAGATTTCAGAGGGTCAACAGGGGTGAAACTTGTGGGGGAATCTAGGAGTGTAATGAGTTAAGGACACCTGCCAAGTTCATGATAGGGTGGCTCATAGAGGCTGGTGCTGTTCGCTGTGATGAGAGACAGAAAGAGAACTGATTTTAGGGAATAAGACATTTTGCGTGAGGGATATTTAGTTCCAGATATTTGCGTCCTAACTGGATCCCTGATGCACTGCTCAGCTACTGTGTTAATTGGGTGAATCTCTGTATATTATCCTATGGGAAATGAGTGTTAAAATGCATAGATTCATTTGCCTAGTATTAACAGCTAATCAAATATGCCAGAGAGAGTGTCTGGAAATAAGGTTTGAAGTGTGGGAGGGAAAGAAGGTGGGGCTTTTTGTAGAAAAACTCCAGGTGATTTATTGTGCCAGTGTTTTAATCCCACATCTGTGCAGCAGAAGGCAGTGTGCTAAGCCAGGAGCTCGGGAATTTTTGCCTTTTGTACATAGGTTCCAAACCCTCGTTCTCTCTTCCGTCCCCAGTGGGAACTCAGGAGCTATCTTGCTTTTATTTTTGTAATCCTCAGGGTTCCTACCACCCCTCTGTCCTTTCAGTCAAGGAGAAGCATGCTTTTCTGTGCATCTCTGTAATACTGGACCACGCTTTTCTGGGGGGCTGTGCAATTACTTATTTTCATGTGTACCAGGATGTGTCATGAGATCTGTGATGGTGGGAATATGATTTTATTTGTCTTGTAATCCAGAGCTAAAAACTGAGTCCAGCATGATTGATACAAATAGCATACATGTGATTATGTCTTATATGTAATTATATTCTTTATGTTTGTATCCTATACTATTGATTAAGTATATATTTATATATATCCATAAGATATCAATATTTATTGACACAGTCATCGAATATATCTATTAAGTGAATAAAGTCAAAAGAGTGATGACTCCATCTCTGACTGTCCATTTGATGTGCCTGGTTTCAAGCATATATCTGAGCACCTGGTGTGAGATATTGGGGTATCAGGTACAGTGTGGGTGCACTAGTTATTCATGTTTAGTTACACACCACCAGAGATTGAGATTGCATTGCTTGAAACAACAGAAATTCATTTTTTTTCTCCCCATTCTATGTACCGACCAGGGTAGTTTGCTGGTCTCACCTGGTCTGGCAGCTGTAAGCAGATGGGCAGTTAGGGCAGATGGCCTAAGAGGTCTCATGCCTGCGTCTACAGGGTCACTTGGCACAGCCGGAGTGACTGCAGCAGCTGGGTTCTTGTTCCATGCTTCATTTGGGTCCTCGTCACAGAATCATGACTTCAGGGTTCCAGGAAGTCAAGAACAGGAATGGGAGGCCTTTGGAAGATGAGACCAACAAGTCTGCACAGGGGCACTTCCATTGCATTGTCTAGAAGACCCTGGAGTTGTGACCAGCTTGATACACAAACAACTTGGGTTATGACTGGAATTTTAGTTTTAACTTAGGACCAAAGTCTTGAGTTATGACCTGACTGCTGGCCATTTGAGCTTCTAGAACACTTAAAGAGTTCTGGAAGGAACATTATAACACCCTTTCCTGTGTGGGGTTGAGAAATCCTGTCTTTGTAAGGACACTGAGAACTACCTGTGTGCAGGTGAGAGATTATGAAGGCTGTGTAGAAGAGCCTGAGCCTTCATTGACCAACCTGAATGACAACCTGCCCTTGTGAATGAATTGAGTTTCTAAGTCAAGGGTCCACTGTATTAGTCAAAGCCAATTATGTGGTCAACCCAGAGGCAAATATTGGGAAGAAATTTATTTCAACAGGTGATAGGAGAAAGCAGTGACCCTAGCATCACTCTGTAAGTTGCCCAACTTTGCAAACCAAATCAGGCATTTCTAAAGATGCATGCTGTGTGACAGTCTACTTTATTAAAAACAGTGTTGGATATAATATTAGAAACAATTTTGTAAATATCAACTATACAAATCTGAGTTACTTTGTGAAACATTGCTTAACATACATTAACTAATCACATGTTAAGGAACAATAATTTGATGCTGAGATCTGAGTACTGAATGGAGCCTGACGATGGTAATAATGAATAGGAGAAAAGAAAAAAAGTTTAAATGGAGTAAAGAAGGAGAGGAGAGTAAGTAGAAGGCATTGGATATCTTGAAAACAGCCAAGAAGGGTCCAGTTGGCCCTATAACAACACGGTCCACACAGAATATAGACTAATGCTCATGCTGAACCATTATTATGTTACACACACACACACATTCAAGTTATAAGTTATCAAGGGATGTTACCATCATCCCTGGTTGCTGCTGATTGTGAGTCTCCATGCCCAGTATTGTTATGTGGTTACTGGGGATCGAACCTGGGTCCTTGCACTTGCAAGACAGGTGCCAGAGCCGGAACCACTGAGCTATATCCCTGGCCCCAGAAATAATGTTTTACCAGTTAGTAACCTTAGCCCCATCAAGTTGATACACAAAATTAACATTTAAAGTCTGCTTTTTGTTAGCTTAGCACCAGTACATCCCTTAAGCTGTACTTCACCTCCAAACAAGAGACCATAAGGAGGTCAGCATTCTGTCCAACTTTATACCTTACCGTGCAGACAGCCAGAAATATTGTCTTTTCCTCAGAATGGGAGGGTGTAAGATTTTGGATGATGGTAATGTCCCTTGATAACTTATAACTTGAATATTTTCCTGTAAAGTTATACTTATATAAAATAAATACATCTTATATTCCATGATAAGGGGATAAAAGATATTTCCTCAATATATGTGTGTGTATATATACACGAAAGTAAAGGAAGGAGGCAATAAAATAAAGTAAGAAGGAAATACTCCTGTTGATTTCCATTCTCATATCTGAAGTCGATCCAGTGGCCAGAGCTTGGTTTTGTGACCTTCTACCACTGCTCATTCAGTGTTCCTTTTGGCTTCTGCGAGTATCTCAGCTGGTCATGGTCCATTTCCAGGTGGGATGACCCATGTCCTCATTCCTGAGCAGTCTGTGTGGTCAGCAGTCCTGAGTAGATCGGGTTGTTATAGTTTTCCTTTGATGTTAACCCAGGGCAGGAAGCAATCCATACATACTGTTTCCTACCTCCCTTGCAGAATAGCACCTATTTCCCTTTGAAGACCAATCCTCTAGCCACCACCATAACAGCCTTCTTTTCCTGTTGCCCCAGAAGATCAAGGAACACAAAGTACCCAGAAGTCTTAACTTCCAGGTCAATGGAATAAATTTTAAATTTCCTGGTAGAAGCAATTCCCTCTCTGGAATTAAGATCTCTAGGCCACCCAAAGGTAAACTCATGAAAACAGGAAACAAAATGTGCTAATGGGTCAGCAGGGTGATGGTGATACCACTTTTATTTCCACCCCTTGATTCTCAGACCTATGAATCCATGTGGCTCAGGTAAAAGGGTAACCAGTAGCCACAGAGTGAATCATTCTATCACCTTGATGGTTACAGCCTTCTCTGCTGAGGTTTGCTAAGTATTTACATGAGACACAAATATCTTCACATCTTTTACCATTCAGAGAGGTCTATCTACATGTTGGGGAATCCAAATATCTTTGTCATCAACTTCCTAGTCACGTTTCCTCTAAGTCCTTGACTACATAGTCAATCCATTGGCCAAGGTTCATGAATCCCATATAATAACATTTCTGGCCATTTTCCCTCCAAGGAAAAAGAATGATGAGGTGTGTTGCTTAAAGTTCCACCCACTTGGAGGCTCCTCCTTCACCTCTCTCCTTGAAGGATGCCTCATGCAGGGGTTGTAGTGCCGCAGAAGTTCACGGGATGTCTGCATATCACACAGAACCATCTACACAGCAGCCCTCATTTTCTTGTCCTCTGCCTAAGCCCGATGAGTTGGATCACATAAGTTGTCACGGACCACTCGCGGCGTGGGGATCTAGGGGGCACTGAAGTCAGGAATGGACGGAGTCGGCGATGACAGACAACACACTAACACAAGAGAGGCTGGTGATGTTGTTGTAGATTTATTGGACTTTTTGTGTTCTCTTTATATATGATTTTTTGGCTTGTAAAATAAAGGTGATTGTTACAGGTTAACAAAAGTTCAAGGAAAAAACAAGAACAGAAACAGAACAGTGATCAATCATTTTGACATTGTGTAAGGTCATGTGAGACAGTGATGATTTTCTCATGACCACAAAAATCTTTATATATCAGTGTGTTTTGTACACAACTTTTTTAAGGAAGTGGACCTTTGTTATTTTTTAAATCTTGTTCCCATAGATTTTATGTGAGCATTAATTTATTTTTGTCAGGTGGCCATGTTATTTTATTCCAGCTGAAACTTATTGTGTCTAACAAGGTGTTTTTTGTTTATGTTATTTTTGTTTGGTGAGAAAGCACAGAACAGTTCACAGGGAAAAACAGAATAGTTTAGAAGGGAGAAAGCAGCTTGTTTTTACATGCTGTTGGGCTAACTGTGCGCCTCCTGGCGAAGCATACTCAACTCAGGCTCTAGGCCTGGGGAGCCTCAAGCCTCAAGCACAGGGGTTGTCTGCCCGGGACCCCAGTCCCTATTTTGTCACGCCTTATTTGGTGGAGGCGTGGCAATAAGTGCCATTTCTGTGTGCTGAGGGAGTGTTGCTGTGTGCAAGCAGCGTCATGACTTGGTGAGTTAGAGATAGTCCTGTTTGTGATGGGCACTCAGGACACATGGTAGTTTGGTGGCCCATGGTCTAACGTTCAGTTCCCATCACATTTCACACACTCTTGGATCTGATTAATCTTCTAGCCCAAGTGACAGAGCAGTTGCTTGTTGCTTGGACCTGTTGCACAGCCTTGTCTTGTCCAGGCCCCATGAAAAATAGCAATTTTCGCATGTCACTTGATGAATAGGTAATAATAAGTGCAAGTGAGGGACATGTTGCCTCTGTAATGGGAAGAAGCCCCTTGTGCCATTTTCTTGGATGCAGGAGAGGACAGGTACGGCAGTATATTTTTCACAGTAGAAAGACTCTTTCAACACGTGCCACTGTTAGTCCTCTCGAGGAGGCAGAGGCCTCTGAATTTCAGTTTGATTTATCTCATAGTCTCTAATATACAAATGTCTCATCAGCAAGTCTCGTTGAGAGTGGTTGTTCTTCTGCTCTCTGGGTCCATTCCTCAGAACACTGTCAACTGAATGGACCAGAGCGATCTTTTTGTGATGGGGAAAGGCCATCAACGTTGCTGCATAGTGAATTATGACATGGGCCTGGCTGGAGAAGTGATTCATTCCGGGGGCAGCACAGAGAAGGGGTGTGGCAAGTCCTGACAGTTAACCTTGACAGTGGTGATAATGAAGAGGAGAAAAGAAAGAGATTTAAATGAGGCAAAGTAGGAAATAAAGGGACAAAGGTGCACACTGAAAACAAAATGTTAGTTGTATAACCAAAGGAATCCAGATAGGATTCAGTGTAGTGCTACATGCAACCCTAATATGATAGACACTGAGTCAGTACATGTGTGTGCTTATATTGATGCAGATACAAGTACATTGACACATATAAAAACATACTATGTTGTAGGGAGTCATTTTAAAAGATACACTGCAGCTGTCCAGTAGAAGGCTAATAATAGGAAAATTGTAAAATCTGAGTAAGAGTAAAAAAACTGAGAATCCAAGTTAAGTCACAGGGTTGAAAAAGTCAAAGTATAAAAATTTCCTAGTTAAATCCTATGAAGTATTAAAAAGAGGAAAGAAAAAAAGAGAAAGAATTGATGTAAACAGCAGTTCAGTAGTTTTAAATGCTATAGTAAGAATGCAGTCTCTTCCACTGGTCTCATTAATTTAAATGATGAAAATCTCCTCCTTGAAGAAAAGAATTTAGGCACTCAGAATAGACTAGGTGCTCAATGCAGTTGCAATGCATATACTGACTTCGTAAACTAAACACAAAATCCACCACATGTATCGTCTACATATTCTTGTCATATTGAGTGACAGGACTCAATATTCTAGGACTCATTTTCTTTTTCTCATCTCAACTTGGGGTAACACAGTCAATGCTGCTCTTCATACCCGAGAAGGAGAGTAGGAAGAAGAGAGGAGAGAGAGGAGACTGATGAATGGCCTCCACTTGCCTCCCTAAATCTGTGAGGGGTGGCAGCATTTTACTGTTGGTGACAGCCATTTCCCTCTTATGAAAAGGGTGGAGATTGGCCAGATATCTGGGTACATGGACATCTGGTCTTCACAGAATTTCAGTTGAACTTAAAACTGCTTGTAGGAGTGGTGTTTGCTGGGAGATTTATTAAGTCTCTAGTTGATGTAATTTCTCTGGCATTTATTATTCCTAAAATGTATAATTTTAGTCCCCTTATTAGATCTAGAAACTGTCATAGATACCCTAGTTTCCTTGCATTTAATAAATGCTTAATAAAAATTATTACACAAATACACAAATCAAATTATGAATAATAAGATAATTTGCTAGTGGCTAGAGATCTATTTTCTATTTACCTCTTAAGACAAATTATCATTAAAGTGGTTTTTTTATGTCTTTGCAAAGTTAAAGATTTCCTTGTTCCTTCAGATATAAATAACAACACAAACACAGTATTTCCTCATGTCATCAATATTTAAACTCCTACATTTTAAGGGCTATTCTAATTCTTTCACAAACCACCCCATTCTAAGAGAAAAACATTATAAAGTGCTATCATCTTACTATTTTCTTCCACATCTACTTTCTTAACTCTATGACCCATTTTCTTCTCTTCAAAGATTAACATGCCTTTGCTTCTATGTTTAAAAGCCAGAGGTCAGGAATTTCCGAGGAAACACTGTCACAGTTCCAGAATAGTGAGAAACAAAATGGCAGACACTAACGTCTGTCACCATAGTGTGGCTTCCTGCCTTCCTGTATTTTCAAAACGAGGAAATCGAGGTGAGACCTGACTCCTGCTCCGAGCCTCTTTCCTGTGCTCTGTCTCGAGCAGGAGCGAGACCGACAGAAGGGTAACACTCAGCACCAGCCTCCCTTGCCCATGCAAAGACCCTCCCTCAGGTATCAGTTGCTGGCTGAGCTTTGAGGTCAGCTACACACCTCCCCTGAAACTTACCTGGCTTGAGGGCCAGAGGGACCAGAAAATCCTCTCAGGGAGAGCAGCTGTTATCCGAGCTAGGATCAAAGTCCCCTCTGTACTCCAGAAAAATATCTTCCAAACTGGGTCTCTTTCTCCATGATCCGAATGAATGTTGAATGAGTCCCCAGGGACGCCAGTTGCTTTGCTGAGGAGCAGGCTGTCAGACATAGTGTACAATGAAAATTCATCTCCTTTTTAGGCTTTTTTTTTGTGTGAGCATTTTAATACATCGTCTCAGAAGCTCATCAGAAATTAATCAGGAATGTAAGCAACAGGGAAATGTGATGATTAATATTTGTTGAGAATTTTCAGGTGTGGATTGGGTTTTATCCTTTTTGTCCTGAAGTACAACACTGCTTCACTCTGGTCAGACTCACAGTGTCCGTGAGAGGCACAGTGAGCATAAAAAGCCATTGTCCCATTGGTTTTGCACATGAGAGCACTAACAATGCTAAGTGACTTTTCCACTGATTGGATTTAAGTTGCAAAGTGATAAAGTTTTTCCTGATATAAACCAAGTTTTTCAGCAGTGACTTGAAACTAGGTGGCTTGCATGTTCTTACTGGAAATGCAGTAGTCCAGAAGATGCTGACTAGGAGTTTCCAATATTGGTTATTTACCTAGTGATTCTAGATTTTCAGAGACACAGATCTCAAGTAGTGCTCTGTCCACTGAACGGCAGGTCCAAACAGCACTGGACCGTAAACCTTCCAGATCTGGTGTGTCTCAGTCACTGACATAGGGCCTGGGATACAACAAGGTAACATCTGTCTCTTGAAGTGATCAGAGATTCCGATTTCTTTTGTTAGAAATACAGAAGTGATGAAATGAATTGAAGGTAAAACATGTGTCACATGGACAGACTGTACTTGGATCAAAGGGAGAGCAGGTAGCACTGAGAAGTACAGTTTTTGAATGAGTCCTTTTGGATGTTTACATTTCTTTTTAGCAGGCGAGGATTTTGCTGACATTGGAGTTACAGCCAGTTTTATTTCTCGCATGCAGGTTGCCCGTGCAAATTGCTATGTTTGGAAGCACCGCCAGTGGGTAGGTGGGTGGGTCAGATATTTTAGTCATGGTACACACCATTGTACAGACATCTGCTATATTGAATGGATTATTTTGTTTATCAAGTTTCTTTGAATAGCAATTTCAGTTTTGTATCTTATTTCCTTCTTTGATGAGGGTATTGCCAGCAGATGCAAGCTACATATTGGCTTGAGTTTCTTGCAATTCCCTGGCTAGGTTTTTTTTTTTTTAATTTTCTTTTTCCTCTCCTTAGTACTTTTCTTTTCAATAACTGCCTCTTTATAAACAAACTCAGCATTTTGAACACAATCTCCTAAAATTAAGTCTCATTAATTCTCACTTTAAGAAACATTTCTTGTCTTTCCAAGGTCAGTACCAATAATACCATAACTCCTCTTTTTTGGTCTTTATTTCTGTTATTTTTTCCTATGTACAAATAGCTTATTTTTCTTTTCTTTTCTTTTGCAGTTCTGGGGACTGAACTCAGGACCTTGTACTTGCCAGGCAGGTGCGGAACCACTGAGCTACATCCTGGGCCCCCTTTTTCTTTTAAAAATAAATATTCATTGAGGGAATAATTTGTAGGTGGTTTTGTCCAGGATATGATTGAACAGTTGTTCTACTTAATTAAATCACCAGGACTCCTCAAATTAAGATTTGTGTCAGCAGGTCGGAACACAAAGGGTCAGAAATCAACATCTAACCTGAATAACCTGCAAGTCACAGAGATGTAAATAAGTATTATGAAAACCCTGAAGGAGGGAGTGTGGAGAATCAAGAGCCTGTCTGTCTGTCTGTCTGTCTATCTATCACCCATCTCTTATTTACTTATCAGATCTCACAACAAGCCCATAAAGTAAATATTATTATCCTCATTTCATGCCCTAGGAAACTAAGAGAAGTAACGTTCACTACACTCCTGTTTTCAGGGGAAACGACAGGTAAATGGCCAGGTCTAAGGAAAATAGACATCGTGGACTCTGACACGGTTTCATACTCCCTTGTAGAGTTCAAAATACGGGGCTACTTAGCTCCAAAAATTATTTCTATCTCTATTTATGTCACTTTTTCTTGTTCTGCTTTGGTTAATGTGCGAACTCCTGAGTCTTTCTCCTCTTTCACTATTGCTGGTACCCAGCACAGTGCTGGTGGAAACTGTGGCCTGGGTGGACAGAGACCTTCCCACAGGGTGGGTAGCCTCACGATCCAACTCAGGCCCACGTGCTGCCAACGTACCACTTGAACTAAGTTCCCATCTGCCATTGGTTTTTAAACTTCACCCACACTTATTAAGTGGTAACTGTGCAGAGCACTATGATAAGGCTCTCTCAGTCTAGTGATGGAGTTATGTTGAACTGGATGAGGTATTAAGTGCCATAAATAAACACAGGATATTTTTCTTTGCATTTTTTAATGTGTAAAAATCAGGGTAATCTTTAACGTTGGAGAGATGGTGAAAGGCTTGAATGTTTGAAGATATTAAGAGGTGGAGAGTTAAATATACTAGGTAATATTTACTGTGTTTTTCTGGCTCCATGGTAGAAATCTAAACATATCCCTTTTCACTCGCAAATGATAGCTTGGAAGCTGTTATTTCCATTTTGTCACTGAATTAGAAAAGGTCCCCACAGTGGAGCGAGGATCGAAACCTAAATATCAGCTCACGCCATCCGACGGCACCGCATTCCTCTCAGTGACCCCGAAGGAGACCCGAGAAGAGGTGAGGCCCAGCGCTCATGGGAAGAGAGGGAGGCGCAGGCGCAAGGGCGCTATGATGTGGACTCCCGTGTTCAGCCGATGGCTCATTCGCCCGCATTTACTGAGCAGCGAGTCGAGTCTTCGCAGGCACCGACCCCTCACCGAGGGAGGCCGTTCTGGGTACAGCCCAGCTGGGCGCGGGGAGCAGGGCAGGCACGTGGGCACCGGAGATCCCTGCCTCCGCTTTCAGTAGCACATCTGCGTCAGCTGGGGAAGCAGTGCTGTTCTAGGTGCAGAGCTGAAGAACGCCAGGCTGAAGGATGCCTGGCCCCGAGCCACAGACGCAGATTCCAATAGGAGGTGAAGGTGAGCAGAGACGTTTGTGTTGAAGCGCGGCCCCGGGGAACCCTGGGTGCCTTTGTCAGAGGCACCATTGGAAACAAGCCGAATCTGACACAACTTGCGTTTTGAAAAATGCTTCTAACTTTACCTTAAAATTGAACCTCATAAACTGGATGTGGTAGTATAGGCCTGTAATTCTAGCAACTTGGGAGGCTGAGGCAGGAAGATTGCAAATTCAAGCCCAGCCTGGGCAATTTAACAGGACCATGTTCCAAAATAAAAATCAAAAGCAGGCTGTGGCTGTAGTTCTGTGCAAAGGCCCTGAGTCAAGTGCTCAATAATGCAAACCAAAACAAAAGCAAAACTGGGTCCCCTTGGCTCCTCCTTTACCTCTTCTACCTCCAGTGAGTGACCACATTGCAGCCCATTGGTCCCTCTGTCTATTCCTGACAATCAGATCCTTCCTTCAGCTCTTCACTCGCACAGCTGCACCTGTTCACAGTGTGATTTATAGTTTTTGTTTGTTTTTTTGAGACAGGGTCTCGCTTTTTGTAGTTCAGGCTGGCCCTGAGTTCAGCAGCAGTCCTTCCTGCCTCTTGCAGCAGTCCTTCCTGCCTCTGCCTCCTGAGTGCTGGGATTACAGGTGTGAGCTACCACACCTGGCACAGTGGTATGTGGTTCTGTTTGCTGCTGGGCATGAGTCTCCAACATTGTATGTGGTTACCGGGGATCAAACCTGGGCCCTTGCACTTGCAAGGCAGGCTCAGAAACCACTGAGCTAAATCCCTGGCCCAGGTTTATAGTTTTAATAGCTGGGTTCCCCTTCCCTGCCAAGTCTGCGCTGGGCCTCCCCACTCCCTCCCCACAGACAGTCACAGTGAAACGTGGATGGATGTGAGGACTGGAGGAAAGATACTCGAGGGAGCCAGACAGGAAAAAATCATGACTTTTGCTTAGCACTGTAGGAACATGTCCTGCAGGCTCTGCCCCATCTTTATTTGGATCCATGATAACCCTGAGCCATGTGGTCCTGCCAGTGACAACCCTCAGCAACCAGACTAGAAACTGGGTAAAATGTCCTCCGCGGTTTGAGTTCTTGGGTAATTTTGAAATCTGGATGCAAAATGGGGACCATGTGAAAAAGAGATAGAGAGAGAGAGAGAGCGAGAAAGAGAGAGAGAGAGAAAGTGAGAGGAAGAGAAAGTGACTGACAGGCAGAAAAAGGGAATAAAGTCAAAGAATTGGAAAAAAATGGAGCTGGCTTCTTGTTTCAACAGAATGCAATTTAGATCTTGTTCTACAATGAGCCATAATGAGCAACAAAATCAAATTGATTGTAAAAGGAAGAGTCTCCAGGTGTTTGGGCTTTTTGAGGGGGAGTTGTTTTTGTTTTCATTTTTTTAACATAATTGCTGGAGGGAGGGTGTCCCATTCACTGGGTTGGGATTAATTTTGTCGTAGGAAAGGGTTAAGGGCCTTCGTTTTACTTGTGTGTGTTTCAGAAGTGGACAAGAGACCATGTGGTGTTCTGCCAGTTTGTGGCTGGAGTGGACTCTGTTCCACGAGGCAGGTCGCTGGTGTAAATGTCCTGAAGCTGGCTTCCCTGGACTCCTCCCGACAGAGCCACATCTGGACATGTCATAAAAAGGCTGGGGGACTGCTGTACGGTTGTGAAACAGGACAGATGTTCCAATATATCCCTCAGCCCTCATCGCTTCCTTCTTTTTATGAGACAAATTCTCTTTCTTTCCCCAAAGCTTGACATTTTTTACAACTCTATTGAGTGCGTAACTGTTCCTCTATTCTATTCAACGCCTTACCTTATAATTAAAGAACACGTTGTTATTACATTTAATTGTCCCTCTTTACATGTTGATCTGATTACATTGCTTTCTTCTTTTTACAAGGTAACTGAAAAATCTGTGACAGTAGTTCTTTTGCCCTGTGTTGTCAGAGGTAAACAGCTTTTCCTGCAGCTTTTCACACTGGTTGCTTCCCTGGTGAAACTTCTGAGCATACTTTATCCTCCCCGTTGCTCTTAAGCCCATAACTCCATCCTCTGCTTTCTTGGCTCTCTTTCTGCAGAGGCCCTCTGTGTGCAGCTTCGTGCAGACAGATTCCAGTCTGCTTGGGAGACAGATTCTATCAGCTCTGGACTAGTGTTGGGCTTCAGCAGACATCTTAGGGAAGAGGAACAGAAGCAGCATCGAAACAACATTAAAGAGGAACTTGGCAATGCAAGCAACAATTTCAAAGAAACTAGATTCCTGTGGAGCTGGCCCGGAAAGCTCCAAACGTTCCTTTCACCATTTGCTGCGATGAAATGTGTGTGGCAAGAATCTGTTCCCCCAGCCGGTGTTTGCCGTTGCTTCTCTTTTACAGAATACATCCTGTCATCCAGTTTTACACAACTTATTTTATTTTCAATTTGCACATGAAATTGGCTACTCGCATCTCAGAATGCTGCCTTGGGTAGTATTGCGGGCTTTTATCATCCTGTAGAAAAGACAGAACTGATAAGAGTCGGGATTCTTGGCTTGTGTTGGGATGACAGGGGATCTCCCCACTTCCAGGATTAGGGGAGCACATTCGACTGGGGTGCTGGTGTCTCACTGTTAAGCATGACAACCACCGACAGACAGGTGAGCAGAAACAGGAGGTGTCTGTTTTTGGAGACCCTAATCTTTCCTCTGCTAATGGTTTAGCAGGGGTGTGACTTTCCTAGGGCTGCTCCAACACAGTTGCAGTAGGAACTGGGAGGCTGTGTACCCCAGGAATCTATTGCCTCTCAATTACGAAGACTGCACATCCCAAATCAAGGTGCTGGCTGGGAGTTCCTTTGGAGGGTGTAAGGGAAGCCTCTCCCACGTGGTTGTGGGTGATATTTGTCCTGTGGCTACCAGTGGGCCTGTTTCTGGCCAGATTTTTCCTTTTTCTAAATTGGATTAGAGTCTATCCTAATGATTTCATCTCAACTAATTATACCTACAATGATCTTATTTCCAATTGAGGTATCACTCCTAGCTTCTAGGGGTTAGAGCTTCAGTTTATGTATTTGGGGGTGGAATAAAATCCAATCCATTATACTAGGTTCCCAGTTTGCCTATTTTTTTTCCCATTTCTTTTCTCCTTATAAAAAATTTCTAAGACATTCAAGGGAGAATGATAAATCATAGCTTGCCCCAAATATTTGCATTGTTTTAAAGTATTAAATTTTGGTAAAACTGATGGAAAAGACCATAATGCAAAGCAAATCTTGTTTTTTTTTTAATTAGTTCATTAATCATTAATTTTGCAAGTGCAAGGGCTAGGGCAATGGTAACTGCTAGGAGAATCCATGTGGGTATTTGTCTGTCTCACCTAAATATAGGACTGGTTGTGTCAGTAACATCTGCTTGTTCATTTTAGAGAAGAATGTGGTATTTGGAAAAACAGAACAGGGAAGTATTTATTTCTCAATCTGTGAATCCTGAACTATTGCAGAAAAATTTTCAGCTAAAGTACAAATTCCTGAGTCCCACCACACACCCAGTGCCCCAAGACCTCTGTGGGTGAGTCCAGGACCTTTCTGATGAATACCTCGGTGATATTTCAGAGCCATTAACCCAGTGGAATAAGACGGACTATACAGGAGAATCTGGTTCACTCACAGGCATACCATGACGTATGCAAGCACATACATCAATTTTCTCACATTTTCAAAAATCAACGGGCTGGAGTTGGGAATGATAATAAGGACCGGCTCGTGATGTTCTGATGTGGGAAGCAGAAAGATGGTACAAAGCTTTGAAGATGCACATTATTTTCTTTCACATATACTCCTATTCTTCGAAGAAGTTGGCCTTCTGCCAACAGAGAAGAGACCTTGAACCTGAAGGACAAATGACTGAGTGCTGCAGCACTTAGAAGTGAAGCCCATCTTTCCCTCATCAACACAGCCTTAGGCATGAGGACTAACTATCACAGTGTTTATGATACGTGGTTATACAGACTCACACGCATACTAACTACCCCTGTTCACATTTAATTTTCTATTTAACACACAGACAATATGTATTTGTTTTCTCTCTAGATTAAATTTCTTTATTTTTGCTGTCAGGTGAAAAAAATCCTGAAAACCCCAAGTATTTTAAAAAAAAAACCAAAAAAACAAAAAATACAAGAAGCAATTTAGGAAAGATTAAAAGCAATTGTTCTGTTACCCTTGGCAACAGAATCTAGATGCAGCCAATCAGCAAAGTTGATATATTGTTTTGACACACGTGCACATATTTCTAACATAAATAGCAACACAGACCTAATAACAGTAGGTTTTAAAGCTGGAAACTGATGTCATTTCAAATGTGTCAATCAAAGAGAACCCATGAAGTGTTTTTTTTTTCTATCAAGTTGACATTAAGTACATGCTGTACTGGCTTCTTAAGTGATGGTAGACTTTTGTCAGGCCATACAGGAGATGATAAATCTATAATTACACTCTTGCTTCTTGTGATGTGTCCTTTAGCACATCTCAAAAAGAAAGAAAAACTTTAATAAGAAGATAACATTTGAGTCCTACAGGAAAATTCATCTGTGCACATTATCAAAAAAGTGTATTTATAATAATGAATAAAATTAGACTAGAATTATCTTGTTTATCCCTAAAATAGATGCATTCCTTTATTGCTTATGTCTGTTGAATTTATGATCAACTTGTGCCAGTAAACTCTGCTATTTAAATTTTTAAGAGTCTCTCAGAAATTAGCATTTGGGTATAACAATAGGAAAGAACAATAGAATGAGGGTTGCCCCGGGGGAAATAAATAGGATGGTTAGGAGTCCAGTCCTGTGAGATTTACTGCCCAGTCCGAAAATGGATGAGTGAGTCAGAGTTCGTCCCTCCCTGCGTAGTGCCAGGAGTGTTAAGGAGGGAAAGAAGAAAAGGGAAGAATAGAGGAAAGAGATGCAGTGTTCACTGAGGGCCTACATGAGAATTTACCATGGCAGTGTCTCATGTAATCCTTACCATAAGTGGACAGGGGATTTGTTTACCCCACTGTCAGATCACATACTGGGTTATTTGGCTTGATTTCCCTCAAATGGCTGATGAGTAAGTGATTGATCTGGGGTTCTAGTCCAGGTCTGCCCTGTTCCAGAGCTCCCTTATTCACCTGCAGTTTATGGAGACTCATGGTGGGGGTCTGTCTTCATGGCCGGAGCCTCAGGACACCAGCAACACATAAGACTGAGTTTGATCTTTGCTTTGTCTGTCCAGGGAAGGCTGACCCCAGGAAAAGTCCACAGAACTTCTCTTCTTGATCAGTGAGGAGTGTCTAATGTGTTTCCTGGAGCTACTGCAAAAATCCATGAGATATTTTATGAAATTTGTGTGCTGATCTAGGACCCCAAACAAAATATCTTTCCTTATGTCTTTTCCTTTTTTTAAAAACCAGTCCCTCACGCCAGGTGATACAGTGTAGGTGTTGATGCTATTAACTTCTTGAAGAAATGACTCACAAAAGCATCTTTCAAGATTCAGATTATTAAGATTTTAAACTCATATAAGAGTAACATAATTCTGAAGCAAATAGAACAATGGATTTTGCTTATTTGCAATGCTGTATAGCCACTTCTATCAAGTTCACTACCCCAAGGAATGTCCTTTCCTGGTTAGGCAGGATCTGCCTTTTCTCCTCCACTTCCTAGATGTAACAACCACCGATAAGTGTTCTGTCTCTGTACATTTCACCTATGTTAAATATTTCATATAAATAGGGTATGATAGTGGATAGTCTTTTTGTTTCTCTAATTTAACATCATGTTTTTGTAGTTTATGATGTGTCATTATTTCTTTTTTTTTTTGAGACAGCATCTTGCTTTGTAGTTCAGGCCGGGTCCTGAACTGACGCTCCAATTCACAGCAATCCTCTTGCTTCTGCCTCCTGAGTGCTGGGATTACAGGCGTGACCACTACACCCAGCACTGTGGTGTGTGGTACTGATTGCTGGTGGGTGTGAGTCACCACATCCAGCATTGTTGTATGTGGTTACTGGGGACTGAACTCAGGACCTTGCACTTACTAGGTAGGCACCAGAACCACTGAGCTAAATCTCTGGCCCTATTTCATTCTTTTTATGCCTAAATAATATCCCATCCCATGGATTCATCATAATTTATCCATTTATCTGTTGATGGACATTTGAGCTATGTAAATAGTGCTTCTATGAACATGTGTGTACATAAAGTTGTTTGTGTAAGTTTCACTTCTCTTGAGTACATACCTAAGAGAGGAATCTCAGGATCATATAGTAATTCTGTGTTTAATGTTTTGAGGAACTGCCAGACCGTTTTCCGCAGAGCCAAACCATTTTACATCCCCAGGAGCAAGGTACAATTGTTCCAATTTTTCTACATCCTTGCAAAACTTGATCTTCCTTAAAAAACTTGTAGACATCCCAGTGGGTGTGAAGTGGTAGTCCATTGTCTTTTTGATTGTGCATTTCCCTCATAATGTTGACTATCTTGCCTCATGCTTGTTGGCCATCTGTACATCTTCCCGAGAGGAATGTTTATTCAACTCCTGTAGAGTCAGGTGGATGCAATGGAGTTTTCAAGACACCAACCTGTGGCTCTGGGTCATCCTAATGTATGAAGTCTGAGAAGAGTCTGTGGTGAAGAGCAGAGAGGAGGCCAGTGACTCAGCTTCTTTGCTGTCACACACAGATAAAATAGCACTGTATGTGATGGTATCAAGTGGTGTTTCGCTTTCTCCTAGTTGAAGAATTCAAATGTCAAGAATACAACTGAGTACATGATCAGTGTATGTCTCAGGAATCTGAAGAGATATTGAGAAGTTTTTAGTTTTCCACCAATACATGTTTGCAGTACAAAGTGATTACACTTCTTGTGGTGAGTCGATACATTTATAGAACATTCTCTTTTAAAGAGCAATTGAAAAGGCCTAATTTCATGTTTAATATTTAAATAAAATGTCTTACATAAATAGGACATCTATCCAAAGGAAGCAAAAAACTTTAAATAATTTACTGAATTTTTTTAATACTTAGGGAACAGATTTTTTCACATCTAAGAAATCCTGACCAAGGAAAATAATAGGCCTGAGCCACTACTGAATCTGCAGAAAGCTGAAACTTATGTGTATATCTGGCCACTGGGGGCACCCTTGTTTTTGCTCTCTTCTTCCTCTCTTTCTTTTTTTTTTAATTGAAATCTTTATTGGTACATTACATATACACATCATGATTGCATTCCACAATGGGGATTTGTACCAGTATAAGACACAACTTAATTCTCATTTTTTCCCATAGCCCTACCCACCCTACCACTCCCTTATATACTTCTTTCTCTCATTCTGAGCCTTTTCCCCTAACCCTTCTCTTTCCCGCTGTGTCCTATAAATCTTGCTAGGTGGGGAAATAGTGGAAAGATTTGTTTGATTTTTATGCTCTCTTAAGATGCAGTGCAGTCATTGTCACTTTATTTTAATATTAAAGTTTTGGAACCTGTCCTGAAATTTCCATGTCAGAGAAATGAAAAAGAAAGAAGAAACTCATAGAAGATGCTTAGACATCTATTTTTCACTTTCCAATGTAGTGAAGTGTTCCTTGTGGCATAGGGAATGACATTTTCTTTCATGAAAACAGCCTTATTAGAATTTTTGTCTTAGCCATCAACAGCATTGTTGTCAGGAAGCTGGGGTCTCAGGTAGCAACCTGGAGAAGGAAAGGGAAAAGCAAAAGCAGAAATGGAGACAGGAAGCAGCAGACTGCTGTAGACCTAAAAAGTCTCTTGGACCATCCGACAATGAGGTCTGGAGCACAAATAACCCATGGGTGGCCCCATTTTAGGCCTTTTCTCATTGGTTCAGACCATTGGATCAAAGCCTTATGCAGTTATTGGCCAAAGGAACCCAGAATAAAGTGTGTCTTTGGCTCTAACACTGAAGTTGGCTCTGAAGAAGCCTACACTGGAAGGTGTCCCAGGACTGCGTTCCTTCAACTATTCCCCTCAGAGGGACTTTGAATAGCTCTTCTTCATGTTGGCTACAAGATGAGACCTCTTCACATGCCAGATCTCACATGGGCAATTACAGTCAAGAAGCAAGAAGATGCATGTTAATTCTGTCTTTGCCTCTAACCTAATAATTTCTTGACAAAGGTAGTAACTTTTCATGATATACATTGTGGATTGCTAAGAATAACACAAACCTTACATCTCTGGAAGTCCAATATTTAATGTGTATCTTTTAGACTCATCCTTCTGAGAGCTCACTGAAATACTAAAGTTCAGTTAGGTTGCCATGCCACTTCATAAATCCGGAGAGAAAGAGACTGAGCAGAGCGCTGAGCTACGGTAGCCCACTGGTGAGCTTTGTCAAACAGATGTAGGAATAATTCAATTATCCATGAATTACAGCTTTAGCACCATGATCTGAAGAGTGGCAGCAGAAATGTTGACACCAAAATGCCAGAATCAAGTCCTGACTTGGGTTTCTTGAATGTTTTAAATGAGGTTTTGAGATTTTGGTGTTAAATATTTGGACCATGGCAAAAAGTCAAATTCAAAATGCATTTTGCCAGAGAATTTCCCACTTAATTACAAAATCTTTGTGTATTTTAAGGAAAATTCAACCCAGATGTTCCAAAATTTAATTTACACTTAACCATAAAACAGTTGTTTTGTAAGAGTCTAAAGTGTCCAAGAAGTTTTTGGTATTTTTCTTCCAGAGAACTAGAAAGTCTTGATTAAGGCAACGTAAGAAACTTACCAGCGGAGTATCTAGGATGAGAATGGAGAGAGCAGTCCTGGGTGTTCTGGCTGAGGTTCCAAAATGGGGAAGATGATTCATCCTTTTTCCTGTCTCCCTTCCCAGCCCTGTGGGCTGTAGTTCTCTATTAGGCCATGTAGAAAGTCCCTATGAGGCCTTGGTGACCAACTCTTCCCTCAGTCTGGTTAGTGGGATAAACCATGTAGCAGTCTCAAGAGCTGTCCGCAGTTGGTCTGGTATTCTGTCTCAGGACAGGGGACCAGTCCCCAGATTGCTAAGTGAGGGTGAGGTCCATCGAGGGATCCAAAGAGCATCCCCAGTGTTGTAAAACTTTAAAGAGGTATAGTGCTGGTTCCTAGATTAATGCTTTGGCAAGGACCCTTCTCTGAGATACAGTTGTGATTTCTCAGGTGTCCTAGAACTGGGAGAAAAATTGAGAGACAGTTTGCAAAAAATTAAATATGTGGGGAGGAAGGGGTCAGTTAAGTGTAATTACCAGATCTTGCTAGAAAGCTATCTGAATGTTGCCACAGGGTCTGTCTAAGTCTTGATGAGTTTTCTTCACCCATGGAAAAGGTCTTGGGGCAAGCAAAGCTATACAAAAGTGCTCATCATTGAATTTAACATAAAAATTAGAACTTGGCTGGGCATTATGTTAAACTCACAGTTTTTCCTTGAAGGTAGTAGCTTCCCAACGCTCAGCCAGAGTAAATTGGTGTCAGGGCTGTGGTCAGTTCTACTCTCTTCAAGAGATGTGTTCTCTTGCTCGTCTTCACTTGGATTTCAGAGACATTTGATTTGGGCTCCATTTGGTAGCCCCTTTCTCTTCAGGGGACAGATATGGTTGGGTCATAATAGGAGGACAGTTGATAGTTGAAGGGAGACAAGAAAAGTTCTCCACTGTGAGAGGCCCAATTGGGCTGTTTACACTTCCCCTTGTGCCTTCAGGATCCCAGAAGTTGAGGCAAGACAGGTTGGGAGGTCCCCGGTGCTGTGAACACAGCTGTTTACCCACTGCAGTTGTAAGGTTGAAAATATAGTAATAATTTTGAGGTTCAACTAATGTATGCCACATATGTGGACATTAATTGCGTGAACTTGAACTCAGAATTAAACTTTGATGAGGCAATATCGTATTGTCTATTTCTTCTAATGCATTTCTTCAAGACTTTCCATTTTCTAATAGATAAAGGATGTACTGTATGAGGTGAAAGTAATTTGAAATTCAGCTGACAGTCTATGTACATGGCATCAAAGCCTTTCTGAAGATTCTACAAAGATTTGAATATTTCTACAACATAGAGAACCTTATAAAACCTCTCAGAAAAACATATCTACAGGAGACCTTCACGTATCATTGTAGAATTAATGAGCTGTCAGTTAAGGTTCCAGTTTAAAATTATGTTTGCAGGTAAAATCCAGATCAGGAGTAAATTTCTACTTCACTCAACAGATGTTCCTACAACAGAGGGTAAGGAAATCAAGTTTCATAAGTCAGTGAACCTTTGCTTTGAATACCTCAAGCCTTACTAAAGAACAGCGTAAATGCAGAAGGTAACAAGATGTGCCATTGTGTGAATATCATGAAAACTGGGAAGGCGGGGTGAGCACCCAGGACTGTCTGCACAGGTAGTGATGAAAGAGGGACTACTATTTTGGGGGTAGTTTCTTAATTGTGTAAAACAGTTTGCCTATTGAAAACATTGGGAATCACCTGTAATTTCTCAAGTGTCTGCTTCCTCATGATCACTAGGGCTGATATACTCTGGAGATGCTTTTTTATTTTTTATTTTTTTTTTTTTTTTGAGACAGGGTCTCGCTTCGTGGCCAGCTTTGAGGCTGGCCCTGAGCTCAGCCTCCAACTCACATCACAATCCTCCTGCCTCTGCCTCCCGAGTGCTGGGATTACAGGCGTGAGCCACCACGCCCGGCACTGTGGTATGTGGTGCTGGTTGCTGCTGGGTGTGGGTCTCCACACCCAGTATTGTTATGTGGTTACTGGGGAATCGAACCCGGGTCCTTCCGCTTGCGAGACAGGCGCCGGAACCACTGAGCTAACTCCCCGGCCCTGGAGATGCTTTTTATAGATTGTCCTTTCTGAAGTGTTCCCTGATTAGCTGGCTGCTCATAGTATCCCAAATATTTTACCCAAATGTTTTTTTTGTATTGACCCAACAACAGATTTATTCTACACCTTCAACATTTATTTTGCACATTAAGTC
>PVIR01002553.1:21919-101037 GCA_004026965.1 Petromus typicus | reverse complement strand
TGTAGAAATACTAAGGGAGAAATATACAAATTTAGGAGAAAACTAATCATAATAAAGTATGACAATATAAATAAAAGACAGGGATGATGGTATTGAATGCAGACATTTTGAAAACTGAAACAGGTTGCACTTCATAATGCCATAGCTGAAGTCTCAAATAAACCTTCTGGAATTATGACATCTGTATATTTTCTATACTCTTTGTCAATACATTTGTACTTCTATTCTGAACTATTCTTTGGACTAGGTAGTTATATGAAACTGTTGCCTATTCTATTATAGGTCATCTTCCTTTCTTTCCAATTAGTTGATTTCATAGTCATAGTCAGCTAAGGATTAGAGGATAGGTCCATGCTGTACACCTCAAACTGTGTGTATTTCCTTAAATTCTCTTCAACTCATTTAATTTTTATGATGTGTGTGGTAGGAAGCTACACTAAGTTACACTAATAATTGCAATTTTCTTTTGTTATTAGCCTTTACATTGGCTTGATCCTTCCCTTTGCTATTGTTCTTCCTTTTACACACCTCATTGCCATTGCAGCCCACATATGCCTATGTTATATCAAAATATTTAAAATCTTCTACTTGAAGGAGCTGACCACATAATCTTTCACAAATTAATCAAGTAATATACTCTGCAAATAAATTCAACTGTTTAGAACAATAAAGTTTGTTTGGGAAGGCTCTAAAGAAGTAATAAAGTTCCCATAAAAACTACATTTCCAAATGATTTAAATGATATAGTAAAAATCCTGTAAGAACTGCTCTGTTGTTGCACGAAGACAAAGAAATCATGCTACCATAAATAAGAACATATTAAGTATCTTTTATGCGGTAAGAAAACGCAATAAAACTCACAATCATAATAAAAAGTAGGGATATGAAAATTATAGACAACAGGTCAAATCCATCCCATGGTTGGTGTTATAAATAAAGCTTTATTGCAACACATTCATGTTTACTTCTTTATATTATTATCTATGGTTGCTTTAGCATTGTAAAGGAAGAGTTGACTAATTGTGACAGAGACCAATAGCTTCAACACAAAAACTAATATGTTTATTTTCTGACTTTAATGGAAGTTTATCCACTCCTGAAATCATAATAATAATGTTAACATTAGGTTGTATTTTAAGGCTGAAAACTCTGAAGTTAATGCTTTCACTTAAAAAATTACATTCATACATAGATCATATATTTAAAATTCAATATGCACTTATTTTAAAATTCATGTACATAATTATTGAATAAAGTATTTTATGTATTTCTAGTATCTAAAATATATATATATATGTATATATAATCTTGCATATGAGGTATATTTAAAATAAGATTGGTAAATTAGAAATAAGATTGATAAGGCCTCCTCTTCCAAAAGTAAATAATAGATCATATTATCTACTTATAAGGTCTAATTTCTAAATTAGAACGAAGAAAATAATGTCTAAGAGAAAACTGCCTGAATTCAAGGGTCAGATAAATAAAATTAGCTGAAAAGAATTAAGGGGGAAAATACTTGAAGTTTAATGATACACACTTTAAATTTGAAGGGTCAGTGTTATATTAATTTAAAATTGTGAGGTGATTTATTTTTTATTTGATTTGCTCAATGACAGTTATTAATTTAAAGTGACTTTTTAGGTTTGCGTGTGATAAAATGGAAGAGAAAGCTTAAAAGGATAGCATTTGTAGCAGTAGTTCTCAACTCTAGTTGTACGTTAAAATCATCTAGGGATCTCTTACAAATACTACCACCCCATTACCACCTAGTATGTAGGTAGGTGTATATATATATATATGTGGTGTGTGTGTGTGTGTGTATGATAATTGAGTCAGAGCATTAGAAATTCTAATTTTGAGCCAACATTCAAGCACTACTATATAGTGTGGCAATTCCCATACAATTCCTTAATACATGGGTATTAAGGCTCTAGACTTTGAGCAGGCTTGTGAAAGCCAGTTCAGAGTACATACGATAACTTCCTCTCCCTTTGTTTCTGGAAAAAAACTATGTGAAAGAGTGGAAATATATTGTCCATGTGGAAATACAGAAGCAGTGAAATATTGAAAACCTCTGTGATATAGGTAGGAACACAAATTTTGGAGTTCTGCAAAGCTGGTACAAATTCCAGCCCCGACACAGCAATGGGAAGTCATATAAATTCTAGCAACTGTATATTATCCATGAAACAATAGAAATAATAATAATCTACTTATTTTAGGATCAAAGTGAAAATAAGAACTTTTGGAATGGTCATCACTTCCAATGTATAACAAATGATAGCCACAATATTCTTCAACTAATTCATTTTAGATAGTTAAAATATGGATATTGTATCCTTTTGGGCTTTTCATTTGATGTAATAGTGAGATGTAGGCTATTGCACTGGACTAATGCATTTATATAGTATTAACCCTTCAAAGTGTTATTATGAAATATTAATAAGCTAAACACTGATGTATAAATAGAACAATTTACCCAAAATATGAGATAGATTTTATATATTTTTTTCAATACCGAAGATAGAGTGGCTACAAAACATTTTGCTACTATTTGAGAGAAGTTCAAACTCAACAAGAAACTTTGAATATTCCTCTTTGAATAAGGTTGATATATTGGGAAAAGTGCATGAATGACCTGAAGTGAGAGCTTGAGGAGGTCCAAGGTTCTAAATACCTCCATTTTACACAAAAAGCCTCAGCAGGATTAAGACAAATTTGTAGATGATCCTTTGTTTAAACACAACTACTAATGAATTGACAAAATTACTTGAGCGAAACCAGGTGTCATATTCCCTGCAAAATAAAATACAGAAAGAACACCTTTGATGTTTCTATGTAGCTGTACATAGGAGCCTTTCAAAGAGATATAAATATTGCAAACAATGGGTAAATATGCACATGAACCAGCATTTACATGAAAAGTGATAAGGATGTATATTAACGAATGGCAAAAGTGTCTCATTTTAGATAATGCTTAATTTTAATTTGCTTCATGTAGGTAGAAAGAATATAGATAGCAAAATAAAATGACGAAGTTTAGAATTTGAAGTGACTATGAGAAAGGAGCAATAGCAATTTCTTCTAATTGATTACATAGCTACAAAAAGAAAAGCATGAAGAAAATGTGAAAAGCTTCACACTGTTCTCTGGAATTCTATAGCAGGGTGACCTTCACTAAAGCTTAATTAATTAAATCACTTAGCTACCATATGATAGATCCCATTCTAAGTGCTGTGGGTACTGACATGGTAAATACTCATCCCTCTCCTGGAAAGGATTAGCTAAGTGACTGAGATATATTCACATTTTATTCTTTTTCATTGTTTATACTTAAGTGACACGTATAGTGATAAAAATCTTAATAAATTAGCCTAATTTGAGTAAAAAGTGAACAGTTTTCAATGCCATATGAAAGACGTGGATGAAGCTAAGAAATAATTAAAAGCTGTTCTACAGAGAGGTAAATATAGAAATATTAAACTCAATAGTTTCTCTTTGTTAATTACAAGCAATTCTTTCTATAAATTAAAAATGTAGAATAAACAGCTTGGTCCTTACAAGTCTCACAAAGTTAAAATACTATTAAATAGCAATAGCAATATAAAATTAATTGTGTAGTAGATAAGCCACATGCATATAAAGGCAAGATCATAAAACTGAATACATGATCATATGTGAATCTAAGAGAAAATAATCTTATATGTACTTCAAAATCTATACATGTTCCGATGCCAAAGGCAAAAAGAACCCATGATGTCTTTTGTGAATGTGTCATGTCTGAAACTATATTATCACACCCCCAAAAGATATATAAAATGTGAGTGCATGGTGATAGAAATAAAAACCGCTGTGGAGAAAAAGGTAAAAGTTAGCAAAATGTACAAGATGTGAATGAAAAAATGAAGTGTAGGGGACAAACAACTCGTTTTTACTAATCAGAATACTTAAGTTTGCTGTGCTAAGAGTGGGATAAACATACTCAGTAGGAGTTGTGATGTGATGAGTTTTCTTTGTCAGTGGGACAATTACATAAAATCTCTGCAGCGGAAACAGAGGTTGGGAATTGAATGCTGTCACCAGTAGGGGGAGCAGTGAGAAAACAGCAAAGGGCACAAGAGGGAAATATGGTGGCCCTTAGATCTAGAAGGTGAAAAGAAGAGCTGAAGAGCAGTGCTGACAGTGTTCACAGAGAAAAGATGACAGAGGATAGGGTTCTAGGAGGAAGTGTGTAGACTTTCTAAGACATGCTCAGCAGACAGACATAGGAAAAAGAGCCAGGACATGCTCACTAGACTTGCCCGTATAAATGCCACCGATGACTAGAAAAGTAACTGTTTTTGCACTATGAGAGGAAAGAATTGATTGCAATGAACTGTTGAGGAATTGGGAGATTCGGCCACAGGAATAAAGAATTGCTATTTCTCCTCTAAGACTGTTCAGAAAAGTAATACAAATGAGATGATAATTCTGGAAAGGAGAGGAAATGATGAAGATGTACATAGTATTGAAAGACACAGGTAGTAGAAAGAATCACGTGTTCAGAAGAGATAATGAGCTCTTATATAGAAAATGAGATCCTTATGGCACCAGGCAGGCCTTGGGAACATAAATTACACTTGTAGTTAGAATGTAGGTAAGGCAAGAGCTTACTTATCTTATCAAGAGCATTACCATCTGATGGTTTGAAGTATTTAAAATGATGCAAGTTGGCTATGGGTTGAGGAGAGTAGAGGGAGGATAAGGGGGCTTGAAAGGAAATAGTTCAGTTTCAAATTGTCATTAGGGCATAGAGGAGAAGTCTTTCCTCAGACAAAGGTAGGAATATCTCTTTGTTTTTAGCTATTTATGAAACTATTGTTTTATCTTGTGATTTTAGATGTTAGTCTCTGAAGCGTTAATACTGAGTGTAGCCATGGCTGGCCACAGTTTCAAATGCTCTTCGACTACTGAGAGAAGAAGGCCCAGATTGAAAGAAGTATCCAGGAAAACAGTGAGCTAAATTCTTACCAGCCATGAAGTTTGAGAATAGCTTACTATGCAGCAAAGCTAACTGGTATAATTATTTTGAACATGGAATACAGTGAACTTGGAACATATGTTCCACTGTGAAAAATAAAAGGTATATAAACCAAGAGAAAAGCAAGTCTGTGAATTTGGTTTCTCTTATTGCTTTCTACTATAGAGACTCATTTTATGGGTCATTTTCTTTCATAATATAATTGGAAATTTGAAGTATTTCTTGCAAAGCATGATTTTCATTGCAAGAATTAAATTTCACAACAGGGGAGATTGTTCAGATAACAATTTTTAAAGGTTAGAACATTAATCACCAAAACCTTATTTAACAACAAATGATTAAAATTGATTTATGTGGCTTGTATTTTGAAGCATGCTTATATTTGTTTCTGCTATTTCTAGACCATAAGCTGTCATAATAAACATGAACACCTTTCCCATGACCCTTCCTTAAATGTACAAAGATAGTAGTTGCTTAATAAACAGAATGACATCTTATAGGACTCTGAGTTACTAAACCAATTACAAGTTTAGGTAGCTAGTGCCTCAATTTATGACTTATTCAAGGGAAAACATGATACAATCTAACTTACACTTAGGAAGCATATTTTGTTTTGCATATTCTACATTATTTTTGGTAAAATAAAATATCATGGTGTGGCCACACACATGAATATATACACGTGTTTATATTTTTTTTAAAAATATAAAGAGTGGTAATTATAATAAATTGTTTTTGCTCTTGTGGTTATAAATATCTTCCCATGCATTTTTCAGTTAAAAGCTCATTCTTTGGTACTGCAGGTTTGTTTCCTTTCAAAAACTGTAAATTGCTTTAAAGTGATGTTAACACTTTAGGTCAAGGTAAGCTCTCACAAATGGCCCTCTCAGGAAATAACATGAGACCAGTCTTAGTACTTTCTAGGAAATTACAGCCCTTGAAAGCAGGCTTTTCCTTAAATATAAAAATACTGTATGCCAGTGACTGTAGATAATGGTTGAGGGAAGGTAGATCAAACTGATCTTGGTCTTTCATTATTCCTTAATGTTAAATTTTCTAAATGCAAGTGTAACCAAAATCACTTACAAATCTTAATTGCTACACTGATACAGTGGTGCATGCCTCTGATTCCAGCACTTGGGAGGCTGTAGCAGGAGGACCTCATGTTTGACTCTCACCTGAGAAACTTAATAAGATCCTGTCTTACATCAATGAATGGAGATGTAGTAAAGTGCAAAGGTCATGATCCAATCTTCGGTCCTCTCTCCCACAACAATACATCCCAAGTGTTTTCAGAATTACTTAAAAGCTGCCAATTCAAACTAACATTTCAAAAAAAATCACAAGTAAGAGCAACATTGTGGCTTTGGCACATGTGACTATAGTAAATAATATTGCATTCTTAAATTTTTAGAATAATTTGCCTAAGTTTTCAGAGTAAGAAACAGTATTAATAATGATAATAATGACAATTACTTAGCATAATGTTGACCAGGCCAATTTCCTTTATGTGATTATGAGCCTCTACGCATATTTAACTATACTTTTTAATCATACTTAAAAATGTTGATTTTCTTTTCATAATCAAACATACTTTTATTGAGATTATTTTGTGTGATTTATATTATAAACCCAAGTGAATTCATGATTAAAGAGTGTATGACGTACTTTTTTTTTCAAAGACTGGTGCTAATTGCACCTGAATATACGTAAGACATGCAGCAGGGATTTGAAACCTATTTGTTGGCATCTTATATGTAGCAGAATCTTGTAAAAATTGTCTCTTCTTTCTCCATACAATGTGACATATGGACATGCAAAGACAAATCTGATCCACTTTTGGTGTTCACTACAGAGTTTTGAGCCAGAAGTAAAGAGCTATTTATTTAGGGTATTTAAAAAAGTGAATATATTTGCGACCTTTAATCTTGATCTGACAACTTCATGGAAAGCCCTGGATGATTAGTGCAGCATGCTTTGCTGTGTGTTAGGGCAGGTTCCAGAAGCCCAGCTTTAGGTTCCATCTGTGGTCCTTGGCCTCTTTCTGTCTTGTGCAGTTTTTCCCTTTATTTCCTGGCTATCAAGCACAAAGTGTCTTTTTCTACCTCATCCTTCCACCAGGACCTTTGTACCGTGGAGCCACCTGACCACGGACTGAATCTACTTAACTCTAAGCTATATTAAAATGATTTCCTTTGAAATCCTGAGTGTCAGTTACTGTGTCCCAGCAATGGAACAGCTGTTACATTGTTAATCTGTGTTCTGTATCAGTGTGACTTTTCACTCAACACCTACAACACAACACAACAAAACACAAAAACATAGCTCTTCTCTTCTCCTGTACCCTCCTTACTCCCTGGTTGTACTTAATTCTGGAACTGTATTCCCACAACAATGGTAGCTATTTCTATTCATTTAATTTTCTAGTGGAAGGCTGCTATTAAAAAACCAGGACCAGGGATTTAGCTCAGTGGCTCTGGCATCTGCTTGGCAAGTACAAGGTCCCAAGTTCGAACCCACACACAACAGTGCTGGGCTGGTGGCTCACACCTGTAATCCCAGCACTTGGAGGCAGAGGCAGAAGGGCTGCTGTGAGTTTGAGGCTTACCTGGGCTACATAGTGAGTTCAGGGGCAACCTGAACTACAAAGGGAGTCCCTTTGTCAAACAAAACAAAACACAACACAATACAACACCATTGCTGGACTAGTCTCCATACAAATGCATTAGAAAATAAAAATAAATTGAATGAAAATTAAAATGTTGTGAACTTTTGAGAATCATAAGACTCAATAGTGAAAGAAATGTTTGTCATCCATTTGTCTCTTTAACAGGAGCTTAAATGAGGTAGAATCAAGATGGCATTCATATCAATTGCATAATGCAATGAAGCAGAACATTCATTGACCTGTGAGCTGAAAATTCTTCATTTATTTTTTCTAACTATTTTGTTTTAATAACAATAAGAAGCACATATCCTTAAAAAATGAAAAAGGCAACATTTACAAATGTATATTTATAAGCATACCTATGAGTTGAATCATATGTGCATATGTGTCTATATGTTTATGGAATACATGTATATAGCATATAAAGCATATATGTAACACAAAATCAAAGCATTTTTGTATTATTTAAAAATTGTGCTTTCCTTTATACTTCAATGAGTGTACCTTGCTGACATACTCAGAAGTGAAATAAATAGGACACAGATGTGTAAATACTATATCATTTCTCTGGTATGAGAATCTGAAGGTGTAAATGAGTTCTAAAATGTATGATATGTATTGAAAATAGTAAGAAAATATTCAAAGAGTAAAAGAGGGTAAGGGTAAGTAAGAAGGAAAATAAAACAATTTGATGGTTACAAAAAGGAAACAAAGTATATGTATATACGGGGCAGGGGGATTGGGGAGCAGGGGAGTGGGAAAATGAGAAATAAATCCTGTTATGTACAATGTCAAATGTGATCATAACATGTATATAAAATGCATCAGAAAAACCAAGTAAAAGAGATTATACTTGTTCCATTTCATTGGCTATAACAATGACAAAAATTCCAAGAAAGGGTTAATCTTAAAACAACTGAGTTATCAAAATAACTGTTACTTCACAATAATGAATATTTCCCTGAAAATATTTTTGAAAATGGGAAAGTTTTGAACATATTTTACTGGCTGTTTGGGAGTTTTCTCTTTGCATATTTTGGCACCAAATTTAGAAAAAGTGAGCAGCATAACATTATCACTTATGGTATCATAGTTATTCCTGTCATATTATGATTAGCCCTGATTGAAATGACATTTCCAACATGTACCAAAATGGTGAAAATGGTAATTACATCTGGCATTTACATAAGGTTATTCTTTTCCCCTACAAATTTGTTATACAAGTTGCATAGGCATATTACTGTGAAATGAAATAAACACTAAGCCCTATACATTCTTAGATGATTCTTATTTTGTACAAATTTTCTATTACTTCCTGTACATCAAAAATCATTAACCATGTCTTTATAGTAAGATGAACAAAAGGAAAATATCCTTTCAAATTTATGTAGAGTAGTTTTGTATTAAAATGCATTACTTCTTTCAAAATCACACAGAGAATATGTACATAAATATAAATGACTCTTGCTTTTGTAATCCTATTTGAGGTTGCATTTTTTCATCATAAACCAAGAAAGTATCTATATGGTTCAAATTGGTTAAATAATCTCTTCTTGAGAAAGATTTACCCAAAAAAGAAACCTCTTTTGAAATACAATAGTCTATATTTTTTTAAAAGCCACACTTCCTTGTGGTAGTTATATACTGTGTCTGTACCAACTATAAATTAAATTTCAGATAGTTATTCAGTATTTAGCATGAACGAAGCATAATACTGTACTGGGTTAACAAAATTTAGTTTGCATATATGAGTACTATCTCAAACAGCTGGCTGCTAAGTCATTTACTCTGAGCCTGATTTCTTTATTATTTTATGAATGTAATATTAATATTTATTAAGTACCAAACTTGCTGTCTCAAATAAGATGCTGCTTGTCAAAGTATTTTGTTAAAACCTCATGTGTATACCTTGCAGGATTACTAGGATGATAAAGAGACTACATGAGAAAAACTAAAAGGAAAACCTTTAAAGTGCTATGTAAATAGTTTTATTATTAAATTCACACATAAACACAGCCGCAGACACATAAATGTGAATACTAAGGCCAGACAGGTGATCCTCCCGGAAGACGACGTATTTCATATGCAATCATGTCCTCTCTTACTTACATATTCCCTCTTAATCCTCAGGGAACAAATCAACAAACACATAACATGAAATCAGAAGCTTACATTTTTGTAAATTTTATGAAACTCCTTAAGGTTTTTGCTTCTGATTGAAATTGCTGTCATAGCTACAGTTTATAGATTTCTGTCATGCATCAGTACACAGTACCCTAAACAAGCTGCTATGTAGAAAAATATTTTCCAACTAATAACTAGAAAATTGCATTTTAAAAATTAAGATAAAATAATAAAAAAGCCAAAGGTGGTTCATTTCCTAGATGAATTATAAAATATTGGTTTCTGGATGTCTGAAAAATAAAAACAAAAAACAAACTTGCTTCTATTATCATATTAATACAGCTGTCGTAGACCATCATCTTACATATTGTCTGCCCTTTTTTTCTGTTATCATTGAAAATCTGACAACCACACAGCTACTTCTTAAACTTGGAGGCAGGATTTCAGTAACACTGATACAAAAGGTCAAAATATTTGGGGAAAATTAAAGCATTTAAGGAATTTGTTTGGGTCCCATGGAAAACACAGTCACTGGTTCTACTTAGTTTTTTTTTTTTTTTACTTTATAATTCAGTAACACAAATGACATACCTTTGTTTAGGCTTTCTGCCTGCTTTTAATTTCTTCTTCATAATGTTCCCCACAACCTTTTGCAATGGGGCTCTAGGTAAGTTTTGCTAGTCTTAAGTCATCTTCAGAGAGGAAGTAAAAATGATTAAGATATCACATGTATAGGTACCAACTCCCCTAGGTAAATGCAATAGTTATGTATCACAAACATATACTGGAAATGGAGAAACAAATAAAATTAAAATAAAAAGACAACTACTTTTGTATGTAAGTATATTTATCAAAAAATGTTTATAACTATTGTCATTTTCAATGGTTCTTGGTTGCTTACTACAGCACATTTCTTAATTCAGAAACAAGACCTTCTCTAGCAAAAAGCCAACACTCAAGAGTAGAGGGAATATTTGGGAACCAAAGGGGCAGTCAGGGAATTGCCTGAGGGCTCTGGGGTTATACACAAAGGAGAAAGAAAACACATTTAACGATTTTCAGAGAGGGACTTGAGACACTACACAGTTAAGCCTGGGGCTGTGACAGACATAATGGCTCAGGAAGTGGTAGTAATTTCTTGGGAACCTCCTTAAGACAATACTTTTAAATTTGTTATCTTTATCTCCATCCTACAGCAAATACTCCTGTCCACGTAGCATTAACTCTTGGGTTGTTCTTTGAGCTCTGTCCTTTTTCTTCTAATACTTCATGACAACATTATTCTGTCTTTTAAGTCTGTCTCCTCTCATGCCCACTGCCTGAGCTATAGACTATGACTTCAATGTCCTAGAAACACCTAAAGAGGCCCTTTTCTTTTTTTTCTTTCAAAACAAAGACCAGACTCATAGACTGACTGAAAACTCATTCCACTTTAATTCATCATTGTGCAACTTAAACTCCTTTTTTACAATTACTCACATCAACCTTAAGGATGTTGCTTAAGCTTTTCATGTATTGCACTTGCCTATTGGCTTTGCACTGAGTGTTTTGGCTGCAAGCACCTTTGTAACCAGCCTATGCATGAGTATCACTAAGGACATTTAAGAAAATTTTAAAAAGAGAGACTATTTAAATTACAGATTCACAGGCTTCATAATAGATTAATTCGATTAGAATCTCTGGGAGGTTTGAGCAGGACCTGGACTTTACTGTATGACTCTAACATACAAAACTATTTGAGAACTAGTTGGTTGTGTAAGACAGAAGCCTGATTCCTTACTGTGATATTAAAAAGAAAAGGAAAAAAAAAAAACCTGAGATTCTCTGGTTGGATTGAAGCCATGCTTATTGTAAACACTGATAGTTACTATTTTTACCTAGAATTTTATTATTTAAATTTTTTTACACAAACACAACTATAGCTGATACAGGTGGATCATTATTTGGAACTACACTGATCTTTCTTACCTGAAACTCAAAACAGAAATTAGTACCTCCTGATCTTTGTATATTTCTATCTTAGCTTGAAATGATCTTTTGACCTTCAGCAATCTCATGGATTTCTATTCACCCTTCAAAACCCAGGTCAAACATCAAGTTCACTAGGACAAGCTTTCAGACTTTTCTAAATCCCCCGAGTCCCTTGGCATGTCATTCTTATTTTACCAGGGCCTTCTTGTGTCACAGAGTAATTTGTCTCTTAGTGTAGAAGTTATCTGAGTGCCCAGCTCTGTCATCTCTGTGCTCCTAATATAGAGCAAAGGACAGAGCACATAATATTTCAGCAGATGTTTTACAGTGATTCGGTTTGTTAGGAATGCTTGATTTTAAAAACAAGATAATTAATAGACATTGCATTTTCCTAAGTGATAAGAATCGTGGAAAGTATTTTATATACATTATTTCACAGAATTCACAAAGAAATCAAAAGGAGAGGATGCTATTGGTACCTTCATACTACAACTGGGCCACTGAAGAAAATTATCACTCAGAAATTTCAATTGTCAAATTCCCTATATTATCATGACTTCATGACTTGACTTATTCTTTGTTCCTCAAAATCTATTTTTTTTTTGAGTCAGGGTCTCACTTTGTAGTTCAGGCTGGCCCTGAGCTCAGCCTCAAACTCATATCAGAGCAATCCTCCTGCCTCTGCCTCCCAAGTGCTGGTATTACAGGTGTGAGCCACCACGTCCGGCACTGTGGTATGTGGTGCTGATTGCTGCTGGGCATGAGTCTCCATGCCTGTCATTGTATGTGGTTACTGGGGATGGAACCAGGGTCCTTGTGCTTCCAAGACAGGTGCCTGAACCACAGAGCTAAATCCCTGGCCCTTGGAAATCTATTTTTTCTAAAAACTAATGTTATAAATTAATATAGAGCTTCACTAGTGACTTCAGTAAATTCCTGTAAATATATTCGGCCAAACTATGTAGTCATCAAACAGCTCCATCTCAAACTGCCAAGTATTTATCTGGGGGAACAATTTCCTTTTTAGAAAAACAAGGATCGTTCAACTTGATATACTTCCTCACTTACGCTGCCATGATTCACTCATCAAGACTCATCCTAAGACCTAGTACTATAGTCAGTTCAGTTAGATAGAAATTAGTATACAGTCAGAGAAAGAATAGGCCCTCAAGGAAACCAAAATACACACACAAAAAGACACCAGAAATGTGGCTGGACGCTCATCTGAAAAAGTTTAGGTTGCAAAATGGAGACACAATGGCTTGGCTTACACACTTCCCTAAGGGATAAATAGTAACTTGAAATTATTCTGTAATTAGCATCACCTGGTCCAGTAAGTCTAGATAAACATCAAACAGTGACATAGGTAACCAGAGCAAGTTGACCCACTATTTCTCAAAATACCATTGATCTTTCCATGTACCTTTGTTATGTGACTCATTTCTCTACAAACCTAATATTAGCTAAGCAGCTATACTTATAATTGTATAAGTTCACTATAATTTGACCCGTATTTTACCTGTCATGACTTTGATATATTAATTATCCCTGACTAAGGGCTTTCTTGGCCACTTCATTTGGGATCCTTCCTGGAAATCTAGGAGCTATTATTCATTTTATTTCCAATAAAACTCTAACTTCTTTTATTTTAAGATTTCATCCTACGATGTGATACCATGAACTCAGCACAACTGATATATAATAGATCAAAATTTATATTTCTCCTATATCACTAGGATTCATTGGGTCTGTCAGTCCTTTTCTCTTATCCATTATATGTCTTGTAGCTTTGTCTAATTTCATTAATCTGTGCAAAGACCATTTTTTAACCATTTGAATCCAGACCTTCCAAAATCCTGTATCATCCTTCACACTCTGTCTTTGGCTACCTAAGACTCTGGAAAAGTGTTGTTATCCTTTATTATACTTAGTAATGAATTTAGTTTTGCTTGAAAAACATGTCATATTGGTAGCCATCTTGACAAAGTAATATCTGACATTATTTTTTTTATCATTCACAGTCAGAAGTGAATCCCTTCCTATACGTAGGCACATGATAACTGCCCTACACCTTCTGTTTATAAAATAAAACTACCTCACTATTTTATAAAATTTCAGTAGGTTTTACAACTTCTGTGTTATATAATATTTGTAGAATTATTTCTTAAATCTTGTATTTGAAGAAAAATATTGTGCCTGCCAGATTGTATAAAATATGTATTGACATGTGAGAAAAGGAAGATTTTGAAATGCATAGGAAAACTTGACCCGTTAGGATTTGAAAAAATGAAGGTTGGTGGTAGGATTGTAGTCAGATTCGTGAGTTCTAGGGAACAATCTCTCTCTCTTTTTTTTCTTTTCTTTTTCTTTTTTTTCCTTTCTTTTTCTTTTTTTTTTTTTTCTTTTCTGCATTTGTGTCACTTCTCTAATGTCATGGTTTTCCACTCTTTTAAGCTTTCTGAATAGAGGATAATTTCTTAAAATAATAGCAACAGTAAATTACGTGTTTCTTTAGCCTAAACTGGAGGAGTTAATTTTGACTAGACCTTAGAAGGATTTTTAAACTACTATAATGGCTATGGGACTCTTGAAGGGAATAGAGAATTACTGAAGGGTTTGTGTGGCTAAGAGCTTAATGAGAATTACATTGCCAACTATATCTTTTCTGGATGATAACAGAGTGAAAGATGCAAAAATATCAGCTAGAAAGTTGTTAAAGTTGGAAAGAGACACGGACTATGTGTATGTGGATCTGTGATGACCTGGTCCTCCTCTCTGGGAAAACTTTTGAGGCTTACTTTGAGACAGACTATAAAGACAAAAAAAACAAGTCTCTCTGATTAGCATTTATAAAATATTTTTTAGTCTGACTCTGATCAGCAACGAGGTACTACTTTTTAAAATTGACTTTATTGGCACAATTTATACCTACATTATGGTCACATTCAACTTTGAGTATTTGTACTTGTACATGATACAGCTTGAGTCTCATTATTTCCCCTTTGTCCTGCCCTCCTACAACCCCAACCCACTAAATACATAACTTTGTTTCAAGAATGACCTCTTTGTCTATGGTGTATGATGGGTTATGAAGGAATTTGAACTGAAATAGTAGATGGCGATGGGAGTGGGGAGATAGGCAATGTTAAGGGCATCTTACTCTTAAACTGATAGGCAAAACTTCTCTAAACACTTTCCTGGTATTACAAAGAAATTGAGAGTAGGTTAAGATTTATGGATCAAAGAGGTAGCCTTAGGATATGTACCAAACCCTGAAGAAACGAGTAAGAGAAAGAAAAATGGAAAGGGGCCTTGCTTTTATATAAATTATGTCCTTTTTGTCTTCCAGCTTGTCTCTGGAATGTTCCCCCATGACAAATCTTGATAATATCTTCAACTCCATATTCTCATAGTACTCTGTGTATCTTGGATCTGTGTGAAGTTTTCCATTTATTAATTTCACTGTTCCATTAGAAATATCTTAATAAATGAACAAGATTGTATCTCAGCAGTGCCAAGAACATAGCCCAATAACTTTTGGTCGAATGAATGCATAACTGAACCAGAAGTTCAAGTAGGAAATAATGTGTGAGGGGCTTGAAATATTTAATTCCTTTTTATTATTGACAAAAAGGAAAAATTTTTAAAAAGAAAACTTTAAAAAATGTTCTGTAAAATTTCACTCAAATTTAAAGAAAGATTTCTTTAGCAACTAAAATTGGGAATTGTTAAATTAGTCAAAGTTATATTCTTTAAATGAAGAATTTAATTATTTGTCCTTATTCATGGAGGATCTTTCATTATTATAGCTATAGCAATATCACTATATTTCTATGAAAGGATATTAAAATGCTGGTATTCATTGAAATATTAACATCTCAAATATGAGATGTGACTAAAATATATATTGATTTTTTACTTTAAAAAGTTTTACAGTAAAAAGCACATTGCCTTTAAGACCTATCAGACCTCCCTGTGCTTTGAATGCACTCATCCCATTATCCTCACTTTCTGAGGCACTTCTGGAAGTTGTCCGTCTTGAATATCTTTGCAAACCATGATCATAAATATGTTGAATCATGCTGCCAGTGCCATCTAATGCAGAGGCTCATACAAATATTGTGGTGTCCTCATCTACAGTATTCACGGGATCTGGCAATTTGAAACTTCTGAATCTTCTCCAACGTCAAAAATAACAAATGTTAGTGAATTGAAAGACAAATGTTTTAAATTCACTTAGGGCACTGAGCCAGCCATGACAGCACAAATGAAGATGTGCATGAAAGAAGACTTTCCAAGATACTTCAGAATATAGGAAGAATGATGGGATAAGTATGTTCCAAGTGAGAGGAAGTATTCTGATAGAGAATTAATGGAATAAAAAACTTACTGTAATAAAGTTTAACACATGCCAACATTCATCATATTTTTAATAAGAACTCGTACTCAGTAGCCCTCATAGCTATTGGATTCTACACTGAACATAACATATATAGTATATTTGCTAAATCACACAGTTTTATTGGATAATATTAGTTTCATTAAACCCAGAGAGACTAGTTTTCTTGATAACAATCATTAGAAAGCTGTGGTAGAGTATATTGTTCTGAGAATTCATTCTGTGGGATATTTTAGACACAAATTGCAATAAAACTCTGACATATTCTTTACAGCTTGATTCTTTGCATTTACACTGAAAAATAAAACAGGCAGCTACTTCTCAAATTAAATCTTCGTTTACTGAGTACTTGTTATGCGCATTTACACATGGAGTTTTGGTAAGAATAATTATGAGATTGGAGTAATAAAAAGAAAATCTATAGATAATGTTTTCCATGAGCGAGTTTAAAATCTATTGTATACTACTTCAATCTCTACTTTTGGCAATTTGTAATGGTGAAGACAATCCTTAGAAGGCAATTCATCATATTCTATTTTATTCTATTATTTAGGTAGTCCTGGGAGCTTCATGGGAGAAAGAAGTGGTGATTTAGGAAGTGGTGGTTAAATTTTCAGCCCACTTTCTTAGACAATGAAAAAATAAGTATAGAATGACCTCAGAGAAAATGACTTTTATAAATCTAAATAACAAGAAATGCCTGGAAAGTTTTAAAGAGATCCAGATAAATATTTCTTTTGGAAATACAGAAATATATGCTGAAAGTTTCATACACTATGTCTGAATTTAGATTCAAGTTAAATATGAAATTTACAAATAAAATTAAGGAAGGCTAGAAGCTATTTAAATAACTATTAAAACATATTTATTCTATGTATTTTAGGTTCCTTCATTCTGTTAACATATATTTTTAAAAATATATTTTTGCTGTGTCTATTGTTCATTTTTAAAAATTTTAGAAGTACATGTTCACCGTACATAATGACTATATTCATTGTGGGAAATTAGTACGGTTACATAGCAAATCCGAGTTCTGTTTTTTCCCCCATTCCCTTTTTATTATGATTTAAATTTCTTTCTTCTTGTTTTTCTTGTATTATGATTTCTCAACTGAATTTCTTTTGGAACAATAACAAAGTACTTATCATTGTCATGCTTTTCATTTATTGCTTTCCATTATGTTAACATTCACATTCCCGAGACAGTTATATTCATTTAATTCCTCTCCTTACCCTATGAGACTTTCCCATGTTGTCTCATTAGGTAGATTCCAGAATTTTTTTTTCCTTTCCAAATTCATAATTTAATGTGTGTTGTTACTGTTGGTACTACTTTTCTTTACTTTTTTTCAGGTTTCAGTTTCATTCAGTTTTTGTTTCTCTTGCCAATACTATATGAGAAAACAATCTCCATGTAATTTTCAAAAATTTAAAGTCATAACTTCACAAAAATAACAAATACATGTCAATGGTTTAGAGGAAACCAAAAAAGCAACAAAGTTAGTGAGATCAAACTTGGCATAAAAACAGCTATTCAGTTAAAACAAAACAAAATAAAAAAACCTCCACTTTGTACCCTGCAACCTCCCTGTGAACCCAGTATTTGTGCCCATGGAAATCCTCCACCTGGCCAATGCACAAGGCCACAGATTATACTCATTTCATAGCAAAGGAACACGTTCACTTTAGAAGCAGAGTGCACTCTGCTTAGTAATGCGCTCACCTTAGTAATAAAATGTCATAACAGTTGCTACTGGCTTCTGTAAAGATTTACTTCTGTATAGAAGTCTCCTAGAAGTGAACAGCAAATTTTGCCTGTAAATAAATACTGTGCCTTAATCTAACTCAGGACCTTCCTCCCCTGGAAGGATGGCCCTCAGTTGGCAACAAAGCTCTTGGTTGGAATTTAAGATTATGTCTTGTCCTGAGAGATTGTCGCTCGGTGGGACTTGAGCCCAACAAGTAGATCCAAACAGAATGTCAGAATGTGGTCCTTATAATCTGTGAAATTGACCAAGATGGTCTTCATATATATGTAAGCTTGACTAAACTTTCCACAGTTTTCTTACAGGTTACAATCTGTAAGACAGCTAGGAATACCTTTCTCAAAGACCCAAGTTTTCTCTTTTAAAAACAATCATCACAATATCTGTGGTAAGGTAAATATCACTCAATAACAACAAGGACATACTTACTTTTTTTCTTCTTTATTGAGTTTATTGTCACAATTTAGGTATGCATTATGATCACATTCAGCACTGAGAATTTGTACCAGTACATACTATGTTTTGATTCTCATTTTTTCTCATTCCTCTGCCCTGCCTATAACTCTCACTCCCTATATACATAAGCTTTGTTTCTATTTTTTTTGTTTCTACCACCAAATTTTTTCCTTCTCTTCATTTTCTCTTACTCTCTTTTCCCTTGTCCGTTTGAACATTTTCTTCTTATTTCATAATGCCTATCATATATTCTGGATCTCATTTATAGCTTCAGTTTCTCATACTAGAGAAACAATATTGTATCTACACATATGTGTCCTATTTACTTCACTTATGCGTATGTCCTCAGGGTACAACCATTTAGCTATAAATGTTTCTAGTTTATCATTCCTAATGGTTGAGTAATACTCCATTTTATTAAAAAAAAAAACCCACAACTTTATCCAGTTTCCAGTTGATAGGCATTTGGGCTGTTTGCAAGATTTAACTATTACAAACTGTTCTGTTATAAACATGGATGCACATACATCACTAGAGCATGATGCCTTCAATTCTTTCTTGAATATACCCAGCAGAGAAATAGCAGGGTCCTATTGGGACCTCTAATCCTAGTTGTTTGAGGAATCTCCACACTGATCTCCACAGTGGTTGCACCAGTTTACATTCCCACCAACAGTGAAGAAGGGTGAGGACCTACTTACTTGACCAACGCTTTCCCTAATGTCTTCCACTCATTTTCCTCTAAGTCACTCTGATACTTAAAACCTCTTCTACCTATTGTTTCAGGAATATTAAGTCAACTCTCATCTCTGTTGCAATCGTTCTTATAGAGATTGCAGTGGTCCTGAATAAAATATCCATTATGGTTTTTAACAACTGCCCTGTTCCATGTCTCTTTGACTAAAAATAAAGTGCTAGACTGTAACTGAAAAGTTAGATTTAAAAAATGGCTAGTATCCTATGGAGCAATAAAAGTGAATCTTTGGTATAGTGCTTTTCATCTGAAGTGAAATTACATCCTTCCTTGAATAAAAAGTTGTGATTTAGGGCCGGGGATTTACCTGTGTTTCCAGCACCTATCTTGCAAGCACAAGGGCTGGGGTTTGATCTCTGGTAACCACATACAGCAATGCCAGGCATGGAGACTCATGCCCAGCAGCAACCAGTACCACATACCACAGTGCCGAGCGTGGTGGCTCACGCCTGTAATCCCAGCACTGAGGAAGCAGAGGCAGCAGTATTGCTGTGAGTTCAAGGCTGAGCTCAGGGCCAGCCTGAACTACAAAGTGAGACCCTGTCTCACATTAAAAAAAAAAAAAAAGTGATTTACCAGTTTTTAGTTAATTAACATATCACTTTATGGAGTCTGGGATAATATAATCCTCATTATATATTTTTGTAATGCTGTTTTGAAGTAACTGAATGTACACTCTTAAGATCTCGGAAACACCTTGTCAAAGACTAGTCAAGCTATTTCAATGATTTTTATTTTTAGAAATTTTTCCAAGAAATTTGAAGGTTATGACTTTATCACCTCTGAAATTTTTCTCACACTATTTAATTACTTATTTCATTGCCATTTTAAAAAAAATTTCTAGGTTTCGTCAGCTCTAGGGTATGAAATTTGCTCCTTTTTGTCGTCTCCATAATTAGGGATGACTTTTACAAGTTGCAAGAAGAAAACACTCTGTCATAATTTATTGGTCCAGATATTGATTTTGTTGCTTACATCTAATATTCAGTGAAATAAGGTAAGGTCCTGGAGAGAGTTTTAGAAAGTTCTGACTAGAAATAAAGAAATGTATAAATGATAAAGGTTTCTACTCATCAAAATAAATCTGTACTTCTGAGTCCAAGTTTTAAACCCATACAATGCCTTAAGTTTATAATCATACATTTTCTATTTATGCTATATATGTGTCAGTCTTAGACTAAATCACACTTCTGGTAGTGTGTTTTCTCTGTTTTCTATGGTTTTTATATCTTCTTCTTCTTATCTCCAGAAAATATTTAAATTAAACTGTATATATCATGATAAATGCAATACATTTATTTATAAATAAAATATTTAAAATGTCAAAAGAAAAAAAGTATTTCCAAAACTTATATTAAAAAATAGCAGAAGGAAATCAGTTGAAGGGAGTTGTTTGATTAATGTTTGACAAGGTGCATCATAAAGTTTCAGATTCAACTAAGTTAATTAAAAAGAACTTTAGAAAAACCCATATAAAGGTCATCGATGCAAATTATAGTGAAAGGAGTTAACTGAAATTAACAGAATAAGATCAAAACACAGACAACAATACAATAACATCAAACAAAAGAAACTTTAGGAAATTTAAATTACTTCTATGTTGCAGATAAGAAAGATGAAGGATGATAAAGTAGCCATTGCAGGATATATGCTACTGTGGTTCATAAATGTATAATGTCTCCAAATGATCCATGTATTTTTTTGTTTGCTTTTAGGTTTTTGAGACAGGTTCTTGCTTTGTAGTTAAGGCTGGCTGTGAACTCACTATGTAGCTCAGTCTGGCTTCAAACTCTCAACAATCCTCCTGCCTCTGCCTCCCAAGTGCTGGCATTATAAGTGTGAGCCACCACAGCTGGCATTATTGTATGTAGTACCGGGATGGAAATCAGGACCTTATGCTTGCCAGGCAGATGCTGAGCTAAATCTCCAGTCCCCAAAGCTCAAGTATTAAAGCTTGATTTCCAGCATGTCACTATACTGGTTTGTGGTAGAACTTCTAGAAGCGGAGCTGACTGAAAGAACTTTTGGTCAAATCCCCAGAGGAAGCTGTAGGACTATAGTACTGTCTTTCCCTCTGTTTCCTCACTCAGCAATGAAATGGTTCACTCTGACAACTCTCTCCATTCTTGCTCTATGATGCTTTCTTCATAGACATAAAGTCATAGGATCACCAGATCTTGGAATGTGACTTCTCAATCATAAGCTAAGAAAATCTTTTGCCTTTATAAATTGATTATCTCAGATCCTTCACTGTAGTAACATAACTAACACCAATGGTAGAATTCTTGTGCTTGAACAGAGTTTAAATATTATTCTGGAAGCTTGAGCAATCATAGAAGGATGCTTTAAAAATGTAGGAACAGGGCCAAGGATTTACCTCAGTGGTTCTGGCATCTGCCTTGCAAGGGCAAGGTCCTGAGTTCAATCCCTGGTACCACATACCACAATGCCAGACCTGGTGGCTCACACCTACAATTCCAGCACTTGGGAGGCAGAAACAGGAGGATTGTTGCTAGTTGGAGGCTAGCCTGGGCTACCAAGTGAGTTCAGGGCCAGTCCGAACTACAAAGTGAAACCTGTCATTTTCTAAGAAGCAGGGAATAAAAATGTTTGGAAGCTGAATTAGAGGTATTTAAACAGGTGAGGAATATTGTGAAATCATTCTAAGGAATGGGATTGTATCCTGGGAATCTGAACTTCTTCACCATTAGCCCAGCATGAAATGCACATACAGTCTATAGTATCCAAATCTGCCATCACCCTGGAGAAATGAGTAATCATCCCCATGGGGAGAATGAGGCTCAATTCATGAGATAGTTCTTCCCTACCATCATGAATCAATGCCAAACTTTCAAGCATCATTTCCTTCAAAACATACTTCTCTGTACTAGCAACTCTAAAAGTCTCATTCATTTATTCATTTGTGTATATTCAATGCCCATATAGCATCTGTTATTCTTCCCATGAATCCTTCACTGAATATTATTATACCTGCATACCTGTGCTAGATACTTAACATTTTCTTTACTAGATATTTACTCAATAATACCTCTCTCTCCTCTGGGGTTATTTCCCTACAGTTATATCAGGTGTCTATATCTTTTCTCCCTTCTGCATTGCAGAATGGAGCCTTGGAGTTAATGTTATTCCTTTCTAGTCTGACTTCTAAGTAATAAATTATCCATTCTCTCCTCCACAATTTTTTCTTTTGAAGTGGACGTGAGATTTTCTATATGTTTTTGCCCTCTTGGCAAAACGCTCATTTGCTGCTTCATTCAAAAGCTCTTGGTACCTTGTTTATGGATTTTCCCTCATACCGAGCTCTACCATTATCTTTGATACCTTCAGGACATATAAGGACACTCCATCCTGGTACTATATATGTACATCAGGACAGGATAAATTACAAATGACTCCCAAATTTTATGGCCTTTTTATAATAAAAAGTTCGCTTATCACTCAAGCTATGTTTACTATGAGTTGGTTGAATTATGTTCTATATCTGTACACTACATGATGAAGATTCAATCTTAAATAAATCATTATAAACTCAAATAAGCATTTCCCAACTTTCCTCACCAGGTCAATATCATATGCCTATAATTTCCAATAAAACCATGTATCTTTCCACAATAAAATAATGTCTTGTTGTGTTTTTTGCTCAGTTTTCTGTCTTATGGAGGGAGAAGCTATGTCTACTTTTTACTTATTTTGAATTTTTCAATTATTAACATACATTAGTCATATAGTGAATATGTAATAAATATTGATTGAATCAAATGATGAATGAAGACACAAATATATTAATGATGGATGACAATGACATTGTGTGGACACATACATATACAGACATGTAGTGCAGCAGGTTTTAGGGGAGAAATAATAACCTCTATGCATTACAGTTTATGAGACATAGGAGAATGACTGGACAGTAAACTGACTAAAGCTAGAGGGAGAGTTGGGTTTAGAAAGACAAGTTTGTAAATTATCCTAATATTAGCGGTAGTGGCTTAAAATATCTATATGATAGATTTCAATTAAGGCCCTACATTACAGCTGCCTATACCCATGCTTTCAACGCCGTATGTCTTTGCAGCTACTCTCAACAACAACAAAGATACTCTATTTTTTTTAACCTCTAGAAGTTGGGCTGTTATTCTTGACTAAGAGAATGTGGGTAACATTAGATCGTATATCAATTCTGAGCCTAGATATCAAGAGGCTTCACTTACTTATAGCCTTTCTTGGAACCTGACCCTCCTAATGATAAACACATGAGATATTCTGTGAAGATTAGAGGCCATGCTGAGAATAGCACAGTTTTACCAATACAACACATACCAGGATAGTTTCTCTGCTGATAATCATCAGACATGAGGGAGATTTTAGAAAAAGTGAGTAGAACTTCACATTTCCACATAATTAGTAGCTGAGCCATGAGGGTCCAGCTTACCTATAAGCTCTTGATCAATACATACTTATTGCTTAAACCCACTGGTTCTTCGAGTGGCTTTTTCTACAGTCCTGGATAACTGATCCTTCATGTAAGAGATAAAATGTTACTTCACGTGATTTTTATCTTAAAGTGAAAAAATTTGGCAGTGCTTTCTGACACTGGTTCAGTAACATATACAGAGATTCTTTGAAGTTTATTCCACTTTTTCTGATGAGAGGCTCTGAATCATTAGAAGAATAACTCAAAATTAAAATCTGAAAGTAAATTATGAAAGCCAGTTTAAATATTCAACTTTTTGTTAGCTTTTTAAGTACAGAAAATTTCAAAAGTGCAAAAGTAGCAAACTCTACACAATTCTTATATATTAACATCCAACTTCAACATTTGTCAAAATATTGCAGGTTTAATTTTATCTATATCCCTGCCATCAGTGCAGCTATCCAGATTTTTTGGCAGGAAATTCTGCACATCCTGTATCTCTTTGTCAAAGCCATTTTAAGTGCAGATTTTAGAAAAGTAATATTAAACTTTTTAGGATAAAATTAACCCAGTGCTCTGTCAGTAGCTTGCTAAAGTGTTAAAAGATGCCTTCAAAGAATTTCATTGAAAATAATTCTTATATAACTTTGTACTCCAAGCATCAGAAGAAAAGAGAAAGCTTGAAAAGAAATCTCTTGTTGACTGAGGAAGGGCAGCACTGCCCCTGTACATGTTCATGAAAAGATTACAATCACTTGTTTATGTTTAGTGTCAGAAAAAAAGAGTTGCCATTCAAACAAAGAGAAGAAGAGACATGATACTAATTTGACTTCTGTGTGACTCAGAACTTTCCTAGAAAAAAAAAAAAACAATAAAGGTTATTTTTGATTAAGTGATTAGAACAATGTATCAGGGGACAGGCAGGCATGTAATTCAATATAAAGTTCCAATGATCTGAAGATTGTCTCACTATTAAATATCCCAGAAGTGTTTGCCTATGGAGAGTAAGAAAATTCTGGTTCACCCAGACAAAGATGAGGTTTAATGAGGCAGATATAAAATTGCATACTTAAATAATCTCCTAAGTATGTTTTTCCTCTCAAAATATGCATAAAAATTATTAAGTGATTTAGCTGGCTGATGTGTTTCAACTAATGTTTTCTTCATAGGGAAGTAAATTGTATGTAAAGTATGTGCTATGTAAAGATATTATTAACCATTACTGACTTGATAGCAGATGTCTAAATAAAGATATAGAAGAAATGAAAAGTTTTGAACTAGATTCATTCATTCATTCATGATAAACAATTTGCTAGATGTAAGGGCTAAAATTCTCAGTGCGATTTCTTTTTTTATTTTTTATTTTTTAATATTTATTGGTACATTACATATACGCATCATGATTGCACTCCATAATGGGGATTTGTACCAGTATAAAACACAACTTATTTCTTTTATAAAGTGAATTTTTTTTCAAGGCTTACTGACATTTTTTTATGTAAATTATGAATATTTGCAATTTGGTTGCATCTAGAATCATGAAATGAATTCTGCAACCAACATTGTGGAAAGAATTAAGGTTTTTATCCCAGGTACCACTGTACAAAGATACTTTAATGTTTCCTCTATGTTTTATAAGAGGCCCTAATTCATTAAGAGTGCCATCCAAAATTTATTCTCTTAGGAATTTGAGAATCTGGGGAACTATTTCATGTCTTCTAGTTCCTAGCTGTTTTACATGGCTATATTCTAATATTTTTCTATATTGGATACATAGAGTTGTAAAGATTCCTCAATATGAACTTCAGAAACATACTAATATCCTTTTGGCTGTTAGAGTAGCTCACATCTTACAGTATGTTGAATGTCTGAGCACTTACAAGTCATCAGTGATGATGTATTCCTATCATCGAATGCACAGTAATCCCCTTTGAAAGCAATGCCTTAGTAGCGCTGTGTATATTTTCTGGATTCCCACTAGCGAGGTCTAGTCCCAGACCCTCACCGCCTTCCATCTGGTTTGCTCTTAGAGCTAATGATGTCAGCACCTTGCCCACATATTTGCTGTATTAAAACTTTTTTCTTCACAAACATGATACTCCCAGTCAGGTGGCCTTGTGATCAGCATAAAGCCCTAGCTAGAAATGCTGATCTACTGCTATTCCTAGAAGAAATCCTCAAATAGGAACCTAAGTGTTGGTGGATAAATAACTGAGCACCCTCTCTTCCTTGGGTACAGTGAATCTGAGAGCTTGTCTATATTTTCTCATAGTTATGTAATCAATCTAATTTCATATTCATTATAAGAATTGTTAGATTTATAGTACATATGACATTAACTATACTTTCTCTGCCACATCTCATTTCCCCATTCTGCTACTGGCATCTCGTTGGGGTTACTTTTGGTAGAATGCATCTAAGACAACCCCATAGTTAGAGGCTACTCAGAACCCTCCATTTAACCTTCACACATCCTGAAGGCAAATGTTCCTTCTAAAAACCTGCATTTGATATTCTCATCCATCTAACACTCTTCATTTTCTTTGTACCTTTTACTGTAAGATTTTCACTTTTCAGCTTTGCACTGAAGACAAGGAACTGATCTCTTTCTAATTCTGTAGCTATCTGATAACTGACAAAGTCACAGATACTGTGCTATAGACACACACAATTGGAGGGGATATGATTCCAGCCATTTACAATTTCCCTACCTAAGATCTCTTCCAAACCTTCTGTTTCATCTGGCTAAGACTTATTCCTATATCCTAACTCAATACTTTTATCTGTGAAAACATTTTTATGAATTTTATTCTGAATTGTATACTTATCTATGCACCCATATAACTCTGTTCTTTTGCCTCTTATAATCTCTGTCGTATCAGACATTAATTGCCGACTATTTTATCTCTCAAAAGACTATAATATAATTGAAAACAGATTTGTATACTAATTATATAATAATAAGTAACTCAATATTTAGATGAATTTTCTTAGTGGAAACCATCTCCTGGGTCAATATTTTCATTTGCAAAGAAAAAACTTATGCATCTAAAATGGAGTATCAATTCTCAGGTAGTTTCCACATCTGTCCACAAGTTTCTTCTCTAGATTTTCTTGTGCTTTCCCAGGCACCACTTTTAACTCTTCATTGTAATTACATATTATCTGCTCTTCTTCCCTAAACAAAATCTTTTCTGAAATCACCATGGCTGCCTTTGGACCACTCCCACTGTGTAAAAGAAAACGTCATTTCCATTTGTTTATTATGAAGATACCGTGTGATTTAGCCTCAGTGTCTTATCCTCTGTGTATTTGTCCCACAGCCACCCTGGTCAAAACAGCACATTGTCACTTCAGCTTTAACAGCACTCATTATATAGTGATTCTCGTAATTCTTTTTATGACTGTGTCACCCCTCACTGACTGTGGCATATTTAGGCCAATTTGTGTGTTGATTATTCTTCTTTTTAGCCCCAGAAAATAAATCTAGGTCTCACATATAGTCAAAATTGCAAACTGAAGAGAAGAATATTTCAGTTAGAAGAAATATAGGAGAAGTATATATGTATGTGATTGTGTATATAAGTATTCCACTTAGATAATGTCTAAATAATTACAATGCTAGATCCTTGTAAACAACCTGCACATACATAGCCTGGTACTTGATGATCAGACACTAACAATAAATCAGTTTTAAAGAAAGTGATAGATGTCTTACAGAAAGCAATATTTTTGTGGGAGCAGTGGAGAAACTGTCCGAGGTAACAGGCATAAATCTTTCCTAATAGGAATGTAAACCCAAAGGTAACGATGAAAGCATGTAATGACAAAAATATATTGAGTCCTTTATCATGTAAGGGCTCCAATAAAAACTGTAATTTTTTTTTTTAAGATCAGAGGTCTAGTTACTGCTCAGAGTAAACAAGTCAATGGCTTCACATTGAAACCAAAGAGGAAATACAGAGTTGTGAATTTTATAGCTTCCTTAACCCACGAAAGCCACAAACAACCCTTGCTGATGAGGAAATTATGGCAATTACAAAAATTGTCAAGGGAAAGGCATGACAATACATAAAAATTTTGTGGCTTGACTTTAAGATCAAAAATTAATATTCATGATAAACATCAGAGTCAAGGACATAGAGCTTTGCACTGTAGAGTTAAAGGTCTTAAACACTAATTTTGAAGTAGTTATTAAGTACTGTTTAGACAAACAAAAATGTTATTTCCCCTAGGGGGGCTATTAGGTTAAAGAGAGAGCTGTCATATTCACCTAATTAATGAAAACAACATTCAGAGATCAAAAAAGTTTGATATTATCAAATCTGTACTTTGTAAACCAAAGCCTTTGAACAGACATCTACAGTAGCAACTTTCATTAGAACTACAATTACTTGGAAATTCTAATTTAGAGACTAGGACATTTTTATTCTTTTGCACAAGCTATCCACAAGGAATCTCTCTACTGTGTCAGCAAGGTTAACACACGGGCTGTTGCTCTACACTCTACTGTTTTCCTTAATTAAGAACTTTGCAGAAGGTTGACTTATCTTCAATACACATTCATTTGAAGATAACAGCGGCAAAATCTGGGTGGATCCTTGCTATATCTTCAGTACCTATAATTCTATATATAAATTGAATTTAGATGAAGCCATAGTTTTTGTTAAAAAATGTAAAAAGAACACTAACCATTGACTATATCTCTCACATGGAGAAGGAAGATGCATGTTTTATATCCAAATTTCAGAAAATTTGAAGGGGGGTATATCTCCTATTGCTTATTCATTTTCTTATTTACAATATATACATAATTTTTTTACTTTGCTAGTACCTGTTTGTAGTACATGATGATTACATTTGTTGTAGGGAATTGGTACATGTACAGAACACATTTAAACTCATGTTTTTCCTTCCCACCCCCCCCCCTTTTGCCAGCATCGTATTCATTTATAAGTCCTTATAAAGTTAGTTATCATGAGACAGATTAACAGCCTGGGTAATCCATGAGACAATTAAACTAAATAAAAAAGTACGATTTATATACATGGTTCATGGTGGATTACAATAACTTTTCTCTGCCTTTTTCCCTCTTATCTGTCTTTTACTTTGTACTTCATTTGCATGTTGAGTTTCTCATTTAAGAAAAACCATTTGATATATAAGCTTGTGTTTCTGGTTTACTCCACTTGTCATTCTTGTCTCAAGGTGCATCCGTTTTTCTACAAATGACTCAAACTTATCTTTCTTAGTGTGTCAGAGTAGCACACCACTGTGTGTGAATACCACATCTCTTCATCCGTTCATGTGTTGATGTGCATCTGAGCTGCTATTTATTCACTTCAACCAACTTCTGAGTCTCTATTATGTGTTGTGCATTGTTAGGGACTGGATTTCCCCCACCAACAGGTTTTTTCTACAAAGTATATGACTACATAAATTATTTTATTGTTCCTGCATGTGTACAAGGTGGAGTTATATTAAAAGATCAGTATCACCTGAATATAAATTCTAAAATTTCATGTAGATAAGAATATTGTTATATATACCAAACAATTAAGTGTCTCATTGTTTTCTCAAAATTTTTGATTAATAGGTATATGGTAGAATCCAGGCATTTCTTTGTCTGTTTTTTAAACTAATAGTCCACTGATTTTTAATATAATTATACATTAGACCATAATTTGAGAAATGTTAAGCAGCAGCAGTTTCAAACTTCTTTTGGTCACATTTTTCCCTAAAGGTTTTGACCAAAAAAAAAAAGAATATATATATATATATATATATATATATATATATATATATATATATATATATATATAAGGTTTGTCTCTATTTTTGTAAGTTCACACTTATTTATTTGCCTTATACAAAATGTAATAAGATGAGAATTGACTAAATGAGATAAACATTTCATGGCATGATATGATGAAAAAAGGTTTAAATGTTATTTTTTGGATAACATACTTCAAATGTAAAAGAAAACAAAATTCATCACTCAATTTGATTATCTGTATCTTGAAAATATGATCGTCCTGTAAAGCATTTCAGTTTATATTCAAATAATCCAGAAACACTATTACATTTTTCTTGTGGCTATTCTAAATTAAGAACGCACCACTTTGGATTAAGCATCAGAAATTCTTGCAAGAGAACATGAAGATCTTTGTATTGAAAAAGCATTGACTTCCCAAAGTATATTTCGTCATATAGGTTATAGTTTGTGTCTAGAGTTCTCCCCAATGCCTCAGGAGCACATATGTGGCGCTTTGTGGGAGTGATTGGATCTTGGGGGAAGAGTAATCATCATTCGATTGGTCCACGGATGAATTTTTACCTGTTGCTGTGAGCAAGCTGTGGAAAGAGTAGGGGATTAGAAGTGAGGCGTGAGGCCTGGGGCCGGGGAGTTAGCTCAGTGGTTCCGGCGCCTGTCTTGCAAGTTCAAGGACCCGGGTTCATCCCCGGTAACCACAAACCATACTGGATGTGGAGACTCACGCCCAGCAGCAACCAGTACCACATACCACAGTGCCGGGCGTGGTGGCTCACGCCTGTAATCCCAGCACTCGGGAGGCAGAGGCCGGAGGATTGCTGTGATGTGAGTTTGAGGCTGAGCTCCCGGGCCAGCCTGCACTACAAGAGAGACCCTATCTCAAAAAAAAAAAAAAAAAAAAAGAAGAAGAAGTGAGGCCTGCACGGGTGTATGTCTTGCTGGCTCCTCCCTTCACTCTGCTGCCCCACCCTCATTCCATGGGCAGTTTCTCTTCCACCTTAACCCTGCGCTAAGCCGGCCTGCCTTGCACCGAGCTCACTCTGGAGCTAAACCTCTACAAACCACGAGCCAGAATAAGCTGGTGTCAGGTACTTTACCCTAGCAAGAGGGAAAGTGCCTGAGCCATGCGCTATCCATTGGTTTGGGGCCTGCGTCCCTTTTACACCCCGGGACAACGTGTACTGCTGCTACCGGGAACATGAGAAACATGTAGTATTCTTTTTAAGTGGAAGAAGTGGTAATTTATCAGGCGATTTTAGGTATGAGTACATCCATATGTTGAGATTTTGGAGGTCAGTTTCTTTCAAAGCCGTCTGACAGTGCAGTTCTTAGAAATTTTTTGTACTAATCCTGAGTAATCAAGTTTCAGGGCAAAGAGTGGATGCTTCAAAGGTGAGTCTAGCTGCCAAGTGGCCTAGGTCAGCCTGGTAGCTGATCTGAAGGCACTTGTAATTTTTCTTTCAAAATGTCAAAGCACAAGTAATTACTATTTCAAAGGTGGTCTTCTAGAATACGTTTCCTACTATAAGAGTCTATTCAAGTCTAGTTGATGCCACTGTGGTTTAATTAACTATGCCCTCCCCCGCCCCACCAAGGGCTAGCTCCATGGCTAGCATAGAGTAAATGTTCAATAATCTACTGGAATCAATTAAGTGGAGAAAAGATTTTATAAAAATATTCTAAGCCATATTCTACGTCAAAATAAAATGTAAAAAGGGCTAGAGATTTAGTTCAGTGCAAAGGTGCTGGGTTAAAAAGCCAGTACTTTAAAAAAAATCTAGATAATTCTAGATTTTTAGATCTTTAGATATTTATCTAGATTAAATCTAGATAAATAAACATACATTTATTTGTAATTAATCTCTAAACACCTACAGCAATGAAATTATTCTACTTTATTATAAATTAACTGTGTGCCATTCTATGGATTGGTTTAGTTAAGTCCAGAGAGCCTCAGTATTTAAGACAAACAGGATAAAATTTTGCTGTTAGATTACTGCAATCATTTTTAACATAACATGTCTATTGTATGCATAACTTGTCCGAGGCAAATACAGGAAGTTCTGTCTGAATTACTGAAAAATAAACCATTTATAACATATTAAAAACCTACTACTGAACCTCCCTAGGCCTCCTTTTTGGTTGTTATTCTCTGAAATGAGCGAGCCACTGGAATCTGTAATCTTTGATACATCTACTTTATCTACTCCTATGCTAAATAAGAATTATCCAGAAGATTTTCTATTCTAAGAAATAGCTAAGAATGGTTCATAATCATCTTTTCCAAACAAAATCTAAGACCCATCTGAAACAATTTTAAATTAAATAACATTAAAAATTCAACTTCTTCGGTGCTTTAACTTCATTGAGTAAATTTGAGAATGAAACTCTCTTACTAAGATGGCAGAAAATAATTTTAAAGCATGGTGTTGCAGTCATGAAACTCCTAAACATCTAAGAATGCCTTTCTTATAGCTACTTGTAAAGATGGCATTAACTTTCTTACTAAAACCATTTTTCTGGAATATAAAGTTTAACTCAATGTAATGTGATATTGCTTGGAAATTATGCAGTTTTTTTTTTTTTTTTGGTTTTGCAAGACATTTTCCTGAAACTATTAGAATAGACTTTAAACATTATTCACTCTATAGCCTTGATTCTTTGATAGGTCTGTAACTTGTGACCTTCCTGGAGAAAATGGAGAGTTCCAGATCTATAACTGTGAAATGTAATTAAATCAGTTAGAGGCCCATTCAATGACCTCCTGTGAGGCATTATTTTATAACTTCAGATTCAGTATCACAAAGCAGTTACTGAATGGAGACCTGCCTGAAAGCCAGAAATGCCACTGTAAAAGCAGAATAAGTCTAGGCCAGAACAAACTGATAAGAAAAGTCATAGTGATTATTCATTTAAAAGATAAAGGAGCTGGATATGTCTGAATCATTGTAATCCAACCATCTATTTCCTGAGTAATGAAAGTTTTTCTGGAAACCAGAATTAGAGCTATGTGAGAGAGAAAGGAACTGGCCAGTTAATTCTTCTTCAATAATTTTGGGGTTCTTTTGCAATTCATTGAGTATGAGATAGATTTGAGATGAAGGAAATGCTATGGAAGGCAATATCTTGCCATAGGTATAAATAGTATTGACAATATTAACATTTCTTCACCTTGTCAAATAATATAAAGAAAGCAAGCTGTGGAGTTTTAAAAATGTGTGTTTCAAGTCTACACTGACGGATGTGCCACACGTCAAACAAAAATAGCGACAATTTTCCATCAATATTTGCCCCTCTTCTCTCTCACTGTAGCAGATGAATTCTCCTTCCACTCATAATTTCCTCACCAACTGTCGCAGTCACCTTCCCGCTGCTCTGGATGTTGGCTGGCCAAGCCTCACACCTCTATCATTTTCTGAGGCATCGCCTCATCACAAGAGCCACCTGGATAGAGATACCTGCAAACCATGGATCCCAACTCCTTGCCACAGGGAAGAATAAATTCTGTGATGCAGTTTATGCTTCAGATGTCCCTGTGTGATGAGGCTGAGCCTAGAAATTTATAAAAACAGCTTTGTTTGATTTCTTCCCTTGCACGTTTCTCTTTAGAATAGTCCTTCTGTTGACCACCTGCACAAGAATCACTGTCTTGAGTTTTACTTTTGTGGAAATCAGTCCTCAGTAGTGATAGTATTTTAATGAGGCACATTGAGAACTAATGATTACAAACTTCATATTTAAGCAGTGCTACAGCTTGAAGTAATCACATGATGTTCTCATGTTCTCACCTATGAGATGTAAACAAAAGTGATATACGAAAGCTCCAGGGCTTATTCAGAAAGGTAGAAAGGATCATGCTATTTGCCCCTTTCATTCTGCTCTACATTTTCCTTTTTTTTTTGAAATCATAGAAATGATGAATAGGGTTTCATCTTGGAAAATACAATGAGGGCCATAAGTTAGAGCAGAGTAGGAAATAGAAGAAATCTGGAGCCTAGGCACTGACAGAGCTAACACCTCAGTTCCTCAGTGTTTGCATCTTTACTTTCTCTTGAAAAACAAACTTCTGTCTTGTCTAAGACAGTTATTTTCAGATTCTTATAGCCAGTAACCTGTACCTGAACTGTAATAGCTTATAAGAAGTGGCTTGTCTGTTTGGGTCGCAGTGATCATGGTACAGTGATCAGTACAATGAGAGATGCAAAGATTGAAAGTTACATCTCTTGTCCCAAGCTTATGATCTAATGAAGAGATTAGGTAATAGACAGAGAAGATTGGACTCCAAGCCTCTTCCTTTGTTCACTTAAAATGTTGTATGTGATGGCAAAGATGGAGTTACTATTTTGAAGTGTTTCCCAGTGTTATGGTTTAATGTGTAGGCAGTTTTATTTCTCAAGGATCTGAGGTATTTGGTAAAAACGTTTTGATATTTAGTTGTTTACAGAAAAACATTAAGCTGTAGTAAAGCATTAAGATATAATTTTTGCTATCCTTCTGTTTATTACAGAAATTTTCATTGCAGCTCAAAATATATACAATCAGATGTCATCTTTGATCCTTCTTTTTCCTTCAAAAATAATCTTAAAATAGTTTTTTGCTTTGCTATTTTGTCATTAATATTCTAATCTTAGCTTCCATTGCCTCTTGCCTCGATTACTGTGAACATTTCATCCTTGTTTTCTATGGTCCAGTTTCTCTCAGCATTCATAGAATAGCTGCAGGATACTGCCAGACCAAATGCTTTCATCTTTCTATTCCCGGCTTGACATTTGCCATTTAAGTTCTAGTATCTCTTTCTTTTTGAAAATAATCTTTCGTGATCTTCCTTCTGTCACATACAAAAATCCCAGTTCTCGTTGCTCTATCAGGCATAGATTTTTGTCTTTTCCTTGTTCATGGTAAGAACTATCACTACTATTGATTTACCTATTTGCAGTTTGGCAGGCATTTTCTAGATGAGGAGTCAGTGAACTGTGGCCCATAGTTTAAATCCACCCAATTGCATTTTTTAAAATAAGTTTTTGTTGAAACACAGTTGTAACTGTTTTTTGTGCTTTATGTATAAACCGTGTCATGGTTTAGCAGCAGATCTGAACAGCTAGGACAGAGGCTTGCTGAACCTAAAACGTTTGCCTTCTGGTCCTCATATAAAATTCCATCAGCTCCTGTTCTGTATCATCATTTAATTTCTCTCGTTCTTATGAAATTTTTCGAACAGAGAAATCTTTTTCAAGCACTTTCCCTAGCCATGAATTTTGCTTTCAAAGTACTCCTCAAATCACACTTTCTCCTAAGAATAATCAATTCGTTTATTGCCTTTTGCACATTAAGTGAGATTATCATTCATGTGTCTTACTTGGTAACTTCGTGCAAAATTAGATGTAGAAAGAAGCTTGGATAATCTTAGTTGGTTCAATTTCAACATTTCTATTTATCTCAGATTTTTCTGATCAGTAGCTACCATGTTGCTTTATTAGGGTTTTTAACTTTCTTTTCACTTACTATATCAACATGAGCAAGTAACATTTTTTGAAGAGTAGTTTTTTACAGATAAAGAAAAAGTAGTAGCCGCAGTACAGAAGTATAAGCACCAACAAAATCTTTGTGCAGTATAAGTGACCTATGTGCCTGGTACACATTATTTGCAATTTAAAAGTGTCCTCCCTGAGCTGACGCAGCTTAGTGGTAGAGTATCTGTTAAGTAGGTGTGAGGGCCAAGGTTCAACTTCCAGCCCAGCAACCAGTCAAACAGCATTTCCATGTTGTAATCACTAGCTATGTTATGTCACAGATGTTCACCACTATTTGTGAAATATGGAAGACCTACGTGTTTCATCCTTAGCTGAGAAATGCCATAAAGATTCACTTTACCTAAAATGAAAAGATATATAAAATCAAAAATTAAACTACACATCTAATTATTTTGATTCTATCACTTTTCATAATGTAGTTACTCTAGATTAATTCAGCTCTTTCTGAAGCCATGTATATGGCGTCACTGATTTTAAAGTGCTGTTTATTCCTTTTCTTTTTTCTTTTCTTCCTTTCCATCTATTCTTCTCTCTTTTCTTCTTCTTTCTCTCTCACTTTATCTCCCTATCTTAGAGGGATAATGTCTCAGTATGCAGTCCAAAAGGATATTGAATTCACAGTGATGCTCCTGCCTCAGCCTCCCAAGTGCTGGGACTACAGGCGTGTGTGCCATAACAGGCAGCTCAAAGATTTCTCTCTTATGTCAGAAAGATTAGACAAAACTTTTCCTAACCCAATGATCTAAGAAACTATAACATCTTTATTCCAGGATAATTCATTTTGTCTTTTACTTGAAGACATATATTCTTTGGACATTAAAAAATAATCAATAGAAAACAGACAACTTACATAGGTCTTGTTTTTTGTTCACATTAATTGTGTTTGCTATTATGAAAAGATATAACTCAGAAGTGGGCCAGGGAGTTAGCTGAGTTGTTCAGGTGCCTGCTTTGCAAGTGCAAAAGCCCAGGTTCATTCTCCATTAACCACATAAAACAATGCTGGGTGTGGAGACTCACACCCACCAGCAATCAGTACCATATACTATAGTGCCAGGCATGGTGGCTCATGCTTGTAATCCCAGCACTTGGGAGGCAGAGGCAGGAGGACTGCTGTGAGTTTGATTCTGAGCTCAGGGCCAGCCTGAACTACAATAGTGGGACCCTGTCTCAAAAAAAAAAAAAAGAATAAAAACTATATATATATATACACATATATGAAAAACAGCAATTTATCTAATTATTATCCTTTCAAAAAACAGCTTGACCTTCTAGAAGATGTCTTCAGATGTCAGATGTAGAAAGACTATAAACTTGGTAGGTGTTTTAGATGATCTACTACCATAGCCTCATCTTCAAGCATCATCATATTTACATAAGTAGAAAGTCCGAGTGAAGCCCTTTAAGACTAAAAAGGCATTGGCATCAAAAGTATAGAAAGCATCTTCAATTTGCAGTTCAGATGTATCAATATGTTATCATAACAGATTCAACATACAGACTTAGACTCTTACCCAGATTTTCACAGGTATATGACTTAAAAATGTACAGCTACTGTGGAGATCAGTGTGGAGATTCCTCAAATAACTAGGATTAGAAGTCCTATTTGACCCTGTTACTCCCCTGCTAGGACTACACATGAAAGATTTAAAAGTTTCATATCACAGTAATATATGTGCACCCATGCTTATAGAAGCTCAGTTTGTGATAATTAAATCTTGGAAACAACCCAAATGTTCAACAACTGAACACTGGATATATAAGTTGTTGTTTTACGATAGAATGGAGTATAACTCTGCCATAAAGAATGACAGTTTTTGAGTCATTCGTACTCAAACAGATGTACCTTCAGGACATACTAACAAGTGAAATAAATGGGTCACAGATGTGTAAATACCATATCATTTCTGTGATATGAGAAACTGAAAATATAAATGAGCTCTAGACAGTATGTTAGATATTATAAAATAGAAAATATTCAGAGGGAAATGTGGGTAGGTCTAAGTAATGAGGGGAAAGAAAAAACTGTAATAGTAAAAAAAAGGAAAACAAATGTTATGTATATAAGGGGTGAGGGTTTTAAGGTGGGTAAGGAAATGGGATAAAATGAGAAAAGTCATGTCCTATACTGTTACAAATTGTCAATGTTGAGTGTAATCATGATATGTATATAAAATGTACCTATTTCACAATAAAAATACTAGCTTATAGCAATTTGATTACATTTTTATAACTTAGAAATTGTGTAGCTGATATTTGCAAGGCTATACTCTAGTTTTAATAAGGAGAGATGGTTCTATAATTAGGGAACACAGACTGTGAAACTATCACTAGATTTTTAAAACACATATGTATATGATAATCAAAATTTCTGGATAGGATATAAAACATTTTATGTACTTTGACTTCATTGATCATATTATAGAACTCTTTGAAGTATCTATATTTTAGACCTTCTAAAATGTTGCTGATATGAGACATCTTTTGATCCTGGAATTACTTGTTTTTAAAGCAATAATTACATAAGGCATTAAAAAGTCTTTTCTATCACACATATCAAAATAAATTACTGAAACTGTTTAGACTAAAATCGTAGTAGTTATTTTTTCAGTTTCTTAGACTTAACCTTTTGTTATTTTCTACTTTTACCTGGTGATAGGGAAGGTGTATTTTGTAAAATAATAAAAATGTCTTTTGGGATATCACAAATCGTAATTTATGATAAGAAGTTCACAATTTGGGTTACTTTCTGACAGTATGTAAGAAATAACATATTATTGTTTTCATGGAAAGTGATGCAGATCACAAAATTGTCCAATTTTACCATTTTACACGGGGTATTTTAAGAACCATTGATTTCAATCACCCATTATTTCACTCAGTAGGGATTTACCAAGTGCTTTTTGGTTGATAAACACCTTAAGCTCATTCTGAGAAAGAAGAGTGTTGGTGATGTGTTTGTGAGATAGTACACACTCTTCGATCCAGAGAAGGGAGCTAAAATGGTGTGTGAGGAAAATCGAAGAGAAGCTAGGAAAAACGTGTCTAAGAACTTCTGGTGCACTGGCCACCAGCATTCTGACTTAAGCACTAAAATAGAGCTTCATCTGTCTTGAAGATGTTTTTGTCATGGCTTTTACTTAATGGGTTGGAATGCAATTTAATACAGAAAAGCTTCACACCATTTTAATGAATAATACTAAAAGGAATACATTTCCAACTATATATATGTGTGTGTGTGTGTGTGTGTGTGTGTGTGTGTGTGTGTGTGTGTGTGTGGTAAAAATGATCAAATAATGCCTCATGGAAATATATATATATATATATATATATATATATATATATATATATATATATATATATATATATATGCCTCATGAAAAGCAAGTGCACCCAGGAACCAAAGAAAACCAATCCTAGTAAGTAGAATGAGATGCTAATGAAGAAATTGGTGACATATGCCCCCAGTGGACTAATGTTGCTATCACCTGTCTCCTGGTTTCAAATGGGTTCATGAAGTTTAATTATGCTATCCCTGTTTTCCAATTGTATGCTGGCACTGAGAGATCTGGAAAAAAAATATCTTCTCATTTCAGCCTTGGATCAAAAGGACCCACCCCTGACACCCAGCAGCACTCAAGGAAGAGTGGGATAAATCTCATTTACAACCAGAACTGGTGGGAGATGGTGAAATTCTAACCTAATTCTGAGGTGAGATTAATATTTTGAAGGACTTAGGGATGTTGTGATTGCAATTTACAGGTGTAAATTCATGACATATTAGGGGAAAAGTATTAGGGGAAGCTTTTGTTGGCTTGTTACATTGGGAGACCTTAACAGACCAAACCTCAGAGAATGCAAGTCCTTTTAAATTCTCCTCTGAAACAAGCTCAAAACTTAGTTCATGGGACATTAGTAAGCATCATGTAAGCAGATACTTGAGCAATGATTATTTATTCTGAGTCATCATACAACAATCTAGTTATTCTGCTGGGAAGACTACATAAAAACAAAGAGAAAGTAAAACAAAGAGACAGAGAGACAGAGACAGAGAGAAACAAAGGAAGAGAGACAGACAGATCTTGAGAATTCATAGTTAGGAAAACTGGATCCACAAACTGCGTGCTAGTTGATTCCAACCACAAGGGACTAGAGGCAACATCAACAGAAAAACTATGAAGTCGAAGTTCCTACAATGAAAATAATGTGCAAATGCAACAGTTTTTAAATCATAAAATTCTGAGACATTTTCTACCTATAATTAAGAACTGAGCATGTATGGAGCATTTGGGGAAAGTAAGAAAGTTAACAAACAGTATTTTCTTCAAGACATAAATGTGTTAAGTAAGCAATGAAAAAAGTTAAATTCAAGATGTGGGGAAAAAAATGAAAATCCCTGAATTAATCTGCAAAGTCAAGGGAGGGTGATAAGAGCACAACATATTGCCGTATCACCCCTCAAGTCTTATGATCCCTGGGTAGCTCCTCCTTCTACTCTTAGAAGTCTCTTCTGCTTGTTTGTTATGTTGCATCCAGGCTTTTTCATTGTTTATCTTCCATTCAGAGGGAAAACTTGAGAGGAATCATACTATTCAATCTTAGCAGAACTCTACTGTATTCTAAAATATTTTCATGGTGTCCTTAGGAATTTATTACACATTTATTTTCTCTTCATAAGGTACTTCAGTGGAAAATATTTTTATTAGTATGTTTTATTTGTATGGAATAACGGATATCATTTTGGCATGTTCATATATGTATATAAAATACTTTGATTATTCTACCACCTATGACCCTCCTTCCTCCAACTTCCTCACCCTCATTATTTTCTGCCTCTGCTTTGCTATTCTCCCTTCTTGAGTAGAAAAACAATATCTAAAAACTCATAGTAATCCTACACTAACACACTACTTATCACAACATCATCTGCACATATCTGTAAAATGCATGACTACAGTGATACCTCAGTTGTCAAACTCAATTCATTCCATTATTGTGTTAGAACATGGAAATCTTTGTTAATCTAACATATTTTTCAGATGAAAACAACACTAAGATTTTATCTCACTCCACAAAGAATGGCTGCTATCTCAGAGTTAGCCAGCCACAAATGCTGGCGAGGCTGTGGAGAGAGGGGAATCCTTCTCCACTGTTGGTGGGAATGTAGACTCATACAACCTCTGTGGAAATCAATGTGGGGATTTCTCAAAAAACTACAATTAGAGATGCCATTTGACCGTGCTATTTCTCTGCTAGATATATATACAAAAGAATTAAAAGATTCATATCACAGCAACATATGTGCACCCATATTTATAGCAGCTCAGTTTATGATAGCTAAATCTTGGAAACAATCCAAATGTCCATCAACTGGAGACTGGATAAAAATGTCATTGTTCTTCTACAGAATGGAGTATTACTCTGCCATAAAAAATGATAAGATTGAATCATTTGTACTTAAATGGACATACCTGGAGGACATCCTCATAAGAGAAATAGATAGGTCACTGATGTGTAAATATGGTATCTTTTCTCTCATATGAGAAAATGAAGGTGTAAATGAGTTCTAGAATGTATATTATATATTGTGAAATGGAAAATTACAAAAAAGGAAACAAAGGTTATGTATAAAGGGGATCGGAGTTGTGTGGAGGTCAAGGGAAAGAAGACGAAATAAGAATCAAGATGTATCATGTACAGGTACAAGTTCTCAATGTTAAATGCGATCATATTATATGTATAAAATTAACCAATAAAATCAATTGAAAGGCAAAAGATCACCTAAGGGAAAATGAAAGAGTTCAGGGACAATTTTCTTCCTTATATGAGCTTTGGGTTTGTTTTGCTCTTTTTTTCTAAAAGCTTGATGTTCAGCATTAGATGGTTTATCTGAGCCTGCTCTGTTTTCCTCATATGGATATTCACTTTTATGAATTTCCCTGATGAGACTGCTTTCATTATGTCCTATAAACTCCTGTGTGTTGTATGAGCATTGCTATTTAATTATAAAAGCTGTATAATTTCTTCTTTAATTTCTTGTGTGACCCATTAGTTGTTTAGGAGGATGTTATTCAGTTTCCATGTGTTTTTTGAGCTCTTGTGCTTTCTTTTACTTTTATATTGATAATATACAAAGAACAACTTCAGTTCCTTTGCACTTCTTAAACATAATCTATGAACTAGGATATGGTTACTTTTGGAGGACAATCAGTGTGTAACTAATAATAATATGTATTTTGATTTTGTGGGGTGAAATATTCTGTAGATATCTATTAAGTCCGTTTGTTCAAGAGTTTGGTTGACTTACAGTATATTGTTGTTGATTGTCTAGTTGATCTTCTTATTTGTGACAGTGGGGTATTGAGGTCCCCTAGTACTAATTTTAGTATCAAGTATTTGATTTTTCATGTTCCTCAATGTTTGTTTTATATAGTTGTGTGCAATAGTATGTGGTGCATATATATTTATGTCTGTCATATTTTCCTCTTATACAGTTCCCTTTATAAGGATGTAGTGATATTCTTTGTATCTCTTAATTAATCTTCATTTGAAATGGGCTTTGCCTGAAAATACCATAGCTAATCTTGGTTGGTTTTTTTTTGTTTTGTTTTGTTTTGTTTTTTTAAGATTCCTATCCCATGGAGTATTGTTTTCTACCCTTTGGCTTTCAGCTTATGAATTTCTTTTTGAATTAAATGCATTTCTTATATGCAGCTTATTGTTAGGTCTTGCTAGGTGAATCATTCTCTCCAGTCTATTTCTTTGGATTAGTGAACTGAGATCATTAATGATGGCTATAACTGATATGTATTCTTATCATGTTCTTTTCCTGTTGTTGGATTCTCCACCATAGCATCTTATTTATTGTCTTGTTGGATGGATTAATTCTTTGGTTTTTTGTGGAGTTGAGACCCTCATTGTCTTTTCCTAGGTCAGTGTTTAGAATTATTTTGACTGGTGTTTTTACATTCAGGAAGTTTCTTAGGTGTTCTTTATTGTGAATGATGGCAGGATTGAGGGGAAAAGGAATCATTCTACACTGTTGTGATGAATGTAGACTGGTGCAATTACTGCAGAAATCAGAGTGGAGATACTTTAAAAATTAGGATTAGGGGTTGCATTTGATCAAGGTATTTCCCTTCTGGGTATCTTTCCATAAGAATTAAAAACATCATACCACAGTAAAATATGTGTACCCTTGTTTATAGCAGCATAATTTATAATGGTAAAATCTTCCAAACAGCGAAATGCCCATCAGTTGGTGGCTGAATATAGAAGATGTGGCTTTATTACAGAATGGAGTACTACCCAGCCATGAAGAAACTAGAGACATTTGTAGCTAAATGGATGCACATTGTGGCCATACATATGTAAATATTAAATAGTTTCTGTTGTGTGAGGAACTGGAAGTGAGAGTATCAAAATATATAATAGAAAATGTGAAATAGGAAGAAAAGTTTCAAAGGGGAAGGGCAGGTTGAGAGAGGAATGAGGGAAAGAAAAAAAGAGAAAGAAAGCAATAAAAGGGCCAGGGATTTAGATCAGTGATTCTAGCACCTGTCTTGCAAGCACAAGGGCCTGGGTTCATCCCCAGAAACCACATACAGCAATGCCAGGCATGGAGACTCACACTCATCAGCAATCAGAACCACATACCACAGTGTGGGGTGTGGTGGCTCATGCTTGTAATCCCAATACTCAGGAGGCAGAGGCAGGAGGATTGTTGTGAGTTCAAGGCTGAGCACAAGGCTAGCCTAAACTATGGCCAAAAAGAAAAAAAAAAAAGAAGAGAAAAGAAGGAAAAAATGGAGACAACATTTGTGTAAATAGGAAGAAATGGAGTGATGGAAGGGAAGGAAGGGGAATGGGGAAATAAAGAACAAAAATATACCATGATGCAAATTCCCACTAAAGAATGCAATCATAATGTATACTTAAAATTTACCAATAAACATGATGAATTATAAAAATAAAATACATGGATGATATTTGGAAAATAAAATCTAAAGATAATGTAGAGGGACATTATCTTCTTTTTGTTGTTGTTTTCTTTTTTTTAGGTTTTTTTTTTTAGTTTTTTTTTGAGATAAAGTCTTGCTCTTAGTTTAGGTTAGCCTTGAATTCACTATGTAAGCCAGGCTAGTCTCAAACTCATGGCAGTCCTCCTACCTCTGACTCTCAAGTCCTGGGTTTATAGCCATAAGACAGCACTCCTAGCTTCATTTTATCTTTTAAAAATAAATTCATTTTTATATATTGTAATAAAAAACAAAATTGTTTCATAGTTCTTCATTCACTTTTTCATGTAAAACAATAAAATAAAAATTTAAGGAGAGAACTGAATTAAAAAGTATTCACTATGGAATAAAAATAATATGACTTGATTCTTTCAAAACTAGACTTTACAGTGAATAAACAAGACATAGACATAAATATTGTATCATTTCTTTACTGTGAGAAACTCAAGGTGTGATTGAGGTCCAGAACATATGAAAAGTATTGTGAAATAGGAAGAAATTTTTCAAAGAGAAAAGGAAAAGGGGAGTACAGTTAAATAAGGAAAGAAAAGAAAAAAATTCTGATGATTAAAAACAAAAAAACCTGGAAACAAACCTTCTGTAAATGAGGATTGGGGTTGTAGGGAGGGCAAGAGAATGGGAAAAATGAGAATCAAAATATGCATGTAGAAGTACAAATTCTCAGTAAGGAATGTGATCATAAAGTATATATAAAATATATCAATAAACTCAATAAAAGAAGAAGAAAGTAAACTTTAAAGAAAGGGCGCAGGAAGTCTCTTGCTCATTTCAATTACAGTTGTATTATACATTTCCATCACTTAATTTAAAATAATTAAGTATAAATGCCTATTTGCTGTACATGAAATACATTTTTTTCATCTCAATGAGAAGGTAATATTCAAGACCCTTACAAGATAGACTAAAATCTTTGAATAGAAGTTAATATTTTCAAACTCTTAATATTATTTGCAAGTGGATTCCTTTTCCACTTTGGAAATGGTCAATCAAGAAATTTATAAAGAGCTTTTAAAATAGTATGGTGATGTGTTGATGTGAACAGAACACAGTGGATATTATTTGAACCTCTGACATTTTTGGCGATTGTTAGCTATTAGGCCACAATCTCTCCCCATTAGTTTCAAGGAACTTCCCACTTCACCCTATTTTACTTTGAGCATTTTTTATTTCACAATATGTAACATACAATTCTAGCACTCATTTACATCTTTATTTTCTCATACCAGAGAAAAGATGTGATATTTACCTATCTGTGACCTATTTATTTCACTTATGAGGATATCCTCTTCAACATTTCTCATGACAATTATAAGTACAAGTGTGTAAGACATTAGAATAGGTCAGAGTCACATAAAGACTAAACATAAATATTACTTTTTAATACATGTAACATCAAAGATAGTCTTAGAAAATATAAATGCATATGAACAGTCACACTAGAAAAAATGTGTAATATGTTTTTAAAGAACAAGTACTTGCCCTTTATTTTGGTATGTACCAATACTTTTATGTTCAAATATAGCTCTTAATATAAGCAGAGGTTTGTTGAAGGCATTATTGAATTATTGCCATAGCACTATGGTGAAAATGTATTGTGTAGACCAGCTGGGTTTTTATATTTTTAAAAATCTTTACTTCTGATTATTCTTTCAAGATAGGTAAATGTGTGCCCTCATTTATCTGACATAAAAACTGAGTTGAATGTCTGTAGCTGAACATTTCATTACGTTAATGTTGAAATAATAGACAGAATGTGGCACATTAGTGATCTGAATTTTGAAAGAACTGAGGAATAATTCTCTTATGTCTTTAAATCTACATCCTGATCCAATCCTCAGAGTAATTAAATTAACATGCTCCTGAGTTTAGAATTGCAAGAATGAATGAAAGGTTGAAAAGTTTCCCAAATAATGAAATTTTCTTCTTGCTCATATTGATACATGTTAATGAAAGGTGAATCTATAAAAAAAAAGAAGAAGAAGAAAACCGTATGTTGCAACTGGCTTTCTAGAGAAAGAGATGAACTAAAGAAAGAGAAACTTGCCACTGAAATTCAAATGTTCCACTTGATCTGAAGCCAGATGAAGGGGGAAAATGTTGAGATTGTAACAAAAAAGTAAGGAAACAAATTTTATGTATATGGGGGGGTGGTAGGGTGGGTAGGGCTATGGGAAAAATTGAGAATTAAGTTGTGTCTTATACTGGTACAAATCCCGACTATGGTGTGGAATCATGATGCGTATATGTAATGTACCAATAAAGATTTAAATTTTTTAAAAAAAGAAATGTTGAAGAGGAAGTGTAATATTTGTGACAGTGATTCAGGAGGAATGCCTCAAGTTTGAAGCCAGCCTAGGCCACATAATGAGCTCAAGGCCATTCTGAATTGCATAATGAGACCATGTCTCAAAAAGTACATATATATATATATATATATATATATATATATATATATATATATGTAATATATTTACTTATATATATATATGTTACCTCATTCTGAAACTTTCCCTAAGTCAAGAATCAATTGCTTTAGATTTTTCATTTGTATAAACCAAAATGTAGAAAACCAAATAAGCAGATTTATAGGCACTCTGTATATTTAGATTCAGCTTATCAGTACTCGGTTAATCTAATGACATTTATATTCATATGTACAGGTGTTTGACTCACAGTCCATGAAGGGCTAAACATTTAGAGTTATATTTTTACTGCTCATGTATTGCATGAGAATTGTATCAGTACATTATGGTGAACTAAGTTGCATATGTCTCTCTGACAAAGATGTTGAGATGTGTGCTAGATTACCTTGGGGACAATGACACAAATGTTCTTATTAACTTTGAGAGACACAGGAAGATTTTGGTTATTTACCCAGCAATTTTCCTTAATAAAGTGACTTAGGATATATGCTTTGCATTCCCTGAGCCACCAGACTGTCTTTCTCTTCCTGTTCTCACACACACATCATCTAAATTGTCTTTGCAGATGTGTGTGACCCGGAGGTATCTCTGCTCAATATCTCTGTGAAGGGCAATATCAGAATGTTACAATACATTTAGCGATAAACTATGCATTCTTTCCACAGGTCTTTGCTTATATTTTATTTGTAACATTTACTTCCTCTATAAATCTTATTTCATAGTCTTTAGTAACTTCTTGGAACATAAGCAGACACCCAGATGGTATCTATTTTCTCCATAAGCTAGAAATAATGTCGCAATATAAATTCTAATTCTATCTTTTTGATGATTTAGATTCTAAATTTTAGAAAGCAATACACACAAATAATATTGAGATGATACTTTCAGCTGAGATAAGGGAAGGATGTAAGTATGAGAAAGTAGCTGGCAATTTCACTGATCCAACAGTAATAGAATTAAAAGGCTACCTGATGACACAGGCGTAAAGACCACTGTCCTGTAGCAACGTTGGTCGGAACCAAATGGAATCTTCTTCTTTGCTCATTCTACTTCCATCGAAGGCTATTGGTTCTTCAAAATCTCCTGGGCCGGAGCTCTTGTACCACATCAAACTGAGTCCAGCACTTTGGGCAAGGGAATAATTTGCTCTGATATAACCATAAAAGAGTGCACATTTGATTCGGACAGGTTCTCCCACCAAAACTTGGTATTTCTTAATGTCGATGGACCAGTCAGTACATCCATCTGCTGTGGTACAAAGAGAGAAAGGGAGAAAATTAGAGAAAAGTTAAATATCAGTTCATTCATTAATTCCTTCAACAAATATATGTGCTAGGCATTTCTTTTGAGACACTGTAAGTCTAGAGAATATAGCAATGAATAAAACTGAAAATGACTCTAAGAAGTAGTTTATCTTGCTAGTAGTCTTTCCTTAGTCTTATTTTGCTAGTAATTACTTTCAGTTTAGATAACTATGCTCATTTTTTATTTATGATTTTCAATTGTAAATAGTCTTTTTCTGCCTGCTCCATCAAAACAGTTCTGGGCCTTTGACAATGTTTTCCTTTACTAGCTGGCAATAAAGCTTTGTCAGTAGCGGGTGTTGGGGAACATCACAGGAGAGAAGGGTTTTGCTTCCTACTTCCAGTTGCTTGGTCAGCCAGTTCATGCAATATGCAAGGCTTCTCCAGCTCCTGGTTCTTCTCATGAAGGGCATCCAGGAGCTCTGCAAATTTTTAGCCAAGTCTCAAATGAGACACTCAAGAATAGTTATCCTAGAAACTTTAAATGGAGAATTTTTGTCAACTTTCTGAGGATAGATTTCTAACAAGTTGTACAAGTGCAGTAACTTATAGTAACTTTTGCCATTCATGGCTATACCTTCCCAGTAAGGCCAGGAGCTCTGCTTTGAGGCTAAAAGGAGAGAACTACTTTGGGTGCTCTATTTTATCTCTAGAGGTTAAGAGCATTAAGCATTTACTCTTTAGGGTTTTCTTTTGCTATGGACTGAATGTGCTATCGCTCATACACTGAAGCTCTAACACACAAGGTGATGGTGTGTAGATATGGAACTACTGAGAGATAAATAAAGTTAGGCAAGGTCATGAATTCATGACTTTTCTGACAGTTTCACTGCCCTTAAAAGGGCCATGGGAACTTAGTCTTCTCCTTCTATTTGTACCAAAAAGAATAGGGTAGCCAAGCATACAGAAAGAGATAGCAGTCTGTGAACTATGAAGAATGCTATCAACTGCAACTAGACTGGTTGATACCTTGATTTTGAGCTTTTCCAACTCTATAACCAGGAGAATTAACTCGTAGAGTTCATTGTATTTTGTTACAGTGGCCCCAAAATACCAATACTTCTTTTACACTAACTTCATTAATCAAATAACTATTGTATTTAATAATTCTTTGTACATTTCTTAGATTAAATTTCTATGCAGTTTTTCTCAACACAAACTGAGAAAATCAGGGATTAATACAAACAAACAAGACAGAATAAAAGAGAACTGCACTCTAGTGTCCATTTGTAGTCAGAGGCAGTCATGGTTCCTATTCTCTGACTTCTAGAAATTTTACAAAGAAGAAAACACAGTGGGAAATGAACAAGAACAGAGAGTCAGACTTGATCTTCTTTGCTTCCTAAAAGTACTATTTTCCAAATGACGTTTTTCTTTTAAAGTTCTACCGTCTCTGTCATATACATGAAAAACAGTAGATCCCAATGGGGCAGGAACACTAACATTATCATCATAGAAAAGTTATGGGTTTCCCACTAAGGGAAGGTTGTTGTCCAATATGTAGCAAGAAAATAAATGTAGCCTTGCTCAGAATGTGCCACTGCTGATCAAAAGGGTAAAGATCTAGAAAACAGGAACTCTAACACAGTAACATCTCAGCATTGTACAAATAGTTTCATTGACCACAGTTAATAATAAGAGGATAATCTAAGAGAGCAACTTGAACTACACTCAGTGAAAGAGAAGGGAAAGTGATCCAGATGAAGTAGAAAGTATGCATTAGAGCAAATAAAATATATAATAACACATGAAATTAGTTATTAATCTTGCAATGATATCTACCATATAATAAACATTTAACTGTGTATCAATGAGTTTAAATTTTTAAATTTACCCTTCACCAAAAAAATTCATTTGGCTTTGGAATTTGATGTTCCTTCTATCTGAAATATTTTTCATCACACAACTGGATGGATTCTGTCCTCCTCTGCTCAAAATATAACTTTCCTAAAGAGGCCCTTCTTAACTATATTCTATGATACAGTATCTTCCTATTGAACTTAATCTAGATTCTGCATTACTAGCTTTTTATATTAGTTTTATCTCACATCACATTATATATCATTTATTTTTGCCACTTCCAATAGGTTTTAAGCCCCTGAACATCAGGAACTTTGCCTTCTCACTTACTCATTTAAGAGACCCAATGCCTAGAAGTGTCTGCTAAAGGAGTCAACACATCATTCACCAAATAAATGAGTAAATGCATAAATAAACAAATTAATGATCGAACAAATGGTATACAAAGACATTCCATGGCATTTGAAGAGAAGACTGAAAATGAGTAAGATACAGTGTATATACGTGTGTAAATTCCCCAAGATGAGCATCACTATTCTGTAATGCAAACATACATTCATACAAATAGAATAATCATGGATGCTTTCATGCTCACCTAGTTATGTGCTAACCTAGAATTTATTCTCCCTACCACTGTGTATTCTACTTCTTGACAAAGATGTTGATTTTATACCATTCTTTGACTTACTGCATTTCAGTTATCAAATTTGAAACTAAGTTTCTTATAAAGGTCTTATTATGACCTGAGGATCATTGGAGTAGACTAGAAGATCTAGAAACAACACCAGATACACTGAGCCACCTCATCTTTGAAAAAGGAGGCAAAAATTCTCAATGGAGGAAAGATAGCTTCTTTAATAAATGGTGCTGAAAAAACTGGGCTTTAACTTGCCAAAGACTAAAACTAGATCTAACTCTTTCACCATGTACCAAGCTAAAATCAAAGTGGATAAGAGACCTAAATATTAAAACAGACACTCTAAACCTGCTTCAAAACAGATTATGTAAAACTCTTAAAGACATTGGCTTAGGGAAAGACTTCTTGAACAAAACCTCTATAGCACAGGAATTGGCAGAAGAAATCAGTAAATGGAACTCATTCTTTTAAGAAGCTTCTGCACAGCAAAAGAAACCACCAACAGAGCAAAAAAGCAAACAACAATGTGGAAAAAAATCTTTACCAATTATTCCTCAGACAAAGGGTTACTATCTAGAATATATAAAGAGCTCAAAAAAAATCAGCTCACCCAAATTTAAAGACCCAATTCAAAAATGGGCATCTGAAATGACCATCCACTTTTCAGAGGAAGAAGTAAGAGCAGCTAGGAAGCATATGAAGAAATGCGTAACATCATTAGTAATTCTAGAGATAAAGATGAAAACAACACTGGGATTTCATCTCACTCCACAAAAAATGGCTGCCATTTCAGAATTAGCCAGCAACAAATGTTGGCAAGGGTGCAGAGAAGAAGGAACCCTTCTCCACTATTGGTGGGAATGTAGACTTGCACAACCCCTGTGGAGATCAGTTTGGAGATTCCTCAAAAAGCTAGGATTGGAGGTCACATTTGACCCAGCCATCACTCTGCTAGGGATACACAAAAGAAATAAAAGACTCATATTACAGTGACATATGTGCCCCCTTGTTTATAGCAGCTCAGTTTGTGATTGCTACATCTTGGAAACAACCCAATGTCCATCAACTGGAGACTGAATAAAAAAGCTGTGGTTCTTCTACAGAATGGAGTATTACTCTGCCATAAAAAATGATAAATTTGAAGCATTTATACTTAAATGGACATACCTTGAGGATATCCTCATAAGTGAAATAAATAGGTCACAGATAGGTAAATATCACATCTTTTCTCTGGTATGAGAAAATAAAGATATAAATAAGTTCTAGAATTGTATGTTATATATTGTGAAATAGAAAATACTCAAAGTGAAATAGGGTGAAGGGGGAAAAATAATGATATTATAGCAAAAAAGAAAGGAAACAAATTTTATGTATATAGATGGTGGTAGGGTGGGTAGGGCTATGGGAAAAATGAGAATTAAGTTGTGTCTTATACTGGTACAAATCCCCATTATGGAGTGCAACCATGATGTGTGTATGTAATGTACCAATAAAGATTTCAATTAAAAAAAGTCTTGTTATGAATTACTATCTAAAATAAATCTTCCAGGATTTTGGTATAAATCATCAAAGTCCGTATCATCACTGCCATTTCTGTTGCTGTCCACTGCAGAGCTGGCACACTGGACTAAACGGGGTGAAAGAATGACAGAAACCATCAAGGTTATAGAACTGTATGAGGTATTTATCAACACAATTTTCTACATTTAGCCCATTAGAAGAAACGAATCCTAAGTTAGATTTTATTGGAACCAGTTACTATCCTGGTTATGAGCATGCAATTATCTCATCTCACAGTGTGACACAACACTCAAGAATCAAGTTATTGTGACAGGTTTTTTGTTACAGGTGACAGTGCTACTACTGAAAAGTTCGGAAAAACTTCCAGATAGTGGTTCAAAGGATAAGATGAAATTAACATTTGAAAAGACTCACAAGGTACAGCAAAATGCTTAAAGGCAAAAACAAAAAGATTTAGTCTAGAAAGTTCCAAAAACTTAATAAAAAATTAGGTTAAGTTAAAAAAAAATTAGGTTAAGAAAATAGAGGGAGATTTGTATTTGTTATAAGTAGATATTAATAAACACTTTCTGGGTACACTTACTGAGTAAAATGTTCAAACACCATAAAAATTTCTGAAAATTGGTGTTTTTCAATAATTGACCACAGGAGAAAGTTTCGCGTGATGGTGGCATATGTCAAGGATAACCCAAAGGTGGGATGAAGACAGCATCATGAGTAAGAGAGGTCCGTTATGTTCATTTTAACATGGAAATAATAGTGTGTGGCATAGGAGATTTACTACTACTCAATCAAATACATGCTATAAATAAACTCAAATTATTAACTTGGTTTAACAATTTTTGGTAAAAGATGGTAAATGTAATAAAGAATAATATAGGATATATGTAACTTCTTGATGAATATTTTTAAATAGTGAAATTACATCTATTTTCCATAGAATAAATAATATTTTATATGAAAAAAGTGATAACTGATATTTTTCCTTTGTTAACATTTTGCCTCATTTGTGCACATATTCTCTTTCTCACCTTGTATCACATTTGTTCCCTAAAGCAGTTGAAAATAAATTAAGTTGGAAACATAATGACATTTTACCACGAAATACTTCAACAACTCTTTGTGGATACAGCCACTTTTCTTATATAATGACAAGTTCTTTAAAAAAAATACTTTGTGTAATAAGAATGCTCAAATCTTAAAAGAATATATAATCCTATAAAACTTAACTCTTGATGAGCAAAACTGCTCGTGATACATTCAGTTTTTCCTTACTCAGGCACACAAGCCCTGTTGCTTTGGAACAATCGTTTAGAAGCATATTTCCATACACTGTTAGGTCAACTATATGTTCCCAGGAAGCTATTATAATAATATGATTATTATTAAAATTTCAGCTAATTATTCAGACCAGGAGTATTTCTCTCATTTCCTTCTTTCAGAAGAAAATATTCTATAAAGCCACCTCAGAGTTTTCTATTGTTACTGTGCTTCTCTGCTCAGAGGATTCTGTGGAAGTACTCAAATTCAGTACTCTGCGGTGCATATTCCTTTATAGCCAGGGGAAGTTTATGAAACTGTAAAATTATGTTGGAGAACAAGGGCAGGATGCATCATCTTCATTCTTTTTCTTGTTACTACTAAAGTTCTGTGAGCTTATACAAGGACAAATATGAAACTGATTCAGAACTAATTCTCTCTCTTTTTTTTTTTTATTTTTAGCTTTTGAGACATGGTCTCACTTTGTGGTTCAGGCTGGCCCTGAGCTCAGCCTCCAACTCACATCACAGAAATCCTCCTGCCTCTGCCTCCCTAGTGCTGGGATGACAGGCGTGAGCCACCACGCCCGGCACTGTGGTATGTGGTACTGGTTGCTGCTGGGCGTGAGTCTCCACGCCCAGTATGGTATGTGTATACCGGGGATCGAACCCTGGCCCTTGCACTTGCAAGACAGGCGCCAGAACCACTGAGCTAAATCCCTGGCCCCAGAACTAATTCTCTTATTCAGAGTTCATACTGAAGTATCACTTCATGAACAAAAGCCATATACACTAAGTAATGCCGATGTATTCACCTGAGATTAGTGCAATTATTTTTAATTAGGTCACTATTACTGTACATGTAAGAGCTCATAATATTTCTATAGTAACAGACTAGAGGGTTGAATTCTAAAAAAAGACCAGTCAAATCACATAGCTTACACATATGACATATCAATATGAAAATATAAGACTTTCAAAAGGCAAAACAGATTACTTTTAAAGTATCTAATTTAATAATACTGAAGTAATTGTAAAGTAATTAAGATATATGTCAATGCAGACAGCACTCCACCACGACCCCCTTTATGGAGCTAATATATCCTGTTTCATCAGCTCAGTTGAGTGTTAAATGCTAACAGCTCACAGTCATCTCTTCTGCAAAAGTGCATTTGACTGATGAAAATGACCCTTTTGGGAAATTCTCTCCCTCAGGTGTGGCCCATCGCTGATAACTGACTGATCCAGATTTCCAGCATGTTGGCTCCTTCCGCTCTAGTATGGAATGACTAGCGCAGTTCATGCTTCTGGTTTCCTTATGGATTATTTCAAGCTCAGAGTTCACCTAAAACTTCCTCTTCACTCAGCTTCTCCTACCTATTTCTTTCCTCCTTTTGTTTTACAGATGTTTCCAGAAATAAACTTCCTCAATCAATCCTGTGTAATCCAAACCCTATATTGATTTTAGTTGCAGAAAAGGGCTTACCATAGATTAATATACTCATAAACTGGGGAGTGGAAGCCAGAGTGAGATCCTGTCCTAAGTACTGAAGATACCAGGGCTACTTAAATATTTCACTCTTTTAATTTTCCCCCAAGAATCTCGAATAGATAGAAATTAAAAGCACAATATGGGAATTCAACAACAACAAAGATGCACAGAGTTGGTTATGGTAGCATTCTAAGAAAGGGAAATGTGTGAGATGCGTGTCACAGTTTAGGAAGCCAGGCGTACAACTGGCCAGGAGACTACTGATTTAGAGGCAACACGGAAGCGAAGGCAGAGAAATAAGAGGGAGCATAGTTTCGCAACAACAAAAGTGGCTTTTGGTTGCAGTAAGAAGTTTACATCAGGAAAAGGGGAAAAATACAGATAATAGAGATTCTGTTTTGTTGCGGTACCATGGATAGACCTTGAGCCTTTGTGTTTCCAAAGTAGGTAGGGTACCACTTGAACTAAATCCCCAGCCCTATAGAGGTTCTTTTATGATATAGAAAAATGTTAGGTTTGATTGTGAGAATAACAGGAGGACATATTAAAGAGTTAAAGTATTTCTAGATATACTGTTTAGAGTAAAGGTTTAGGTAAGAATATAAGTTTGAAGGCTTTAGGCAAGAGAGTGGTATTACTGAATTTCAGAGATCAAGCAATGGTAGAGGAGAAAGAACAAGACGCAGGGTTTGTGAGAAGATTCGGGATGCAGGATTTATGGCATAGGTGGTTAAATTCAAGCAGTGGCAGAAAGGGACAATGTTAATTATCTTTACAAATCATATGTTTTGTCATAGATTGAAATGCCACTCCCAGTCGACTAGAAAATTAGCAATACCATATCTGTCAAGTGGTGATGTCTTCGAAATGTGTTTTGTAATTTCTTTATAGAAACATTTTAGGAGATGGAAATGTAGAGAACAGAAGTCTCCATAGACTGACCATATATATATATATATATTTTTTTTCCTTTCTTACACTTTTTAAATTGTACAGAGGCAAAGTAACTGTGTGGCCTGGGGCTATCATTTAGTTTTAAACAGGTGTGTTTGGAAATATCAATTTTAAGGCATAATTGAAGCTAGGGAGTGTGGGCCATGCACATAGGCTATGACATACATGGAACTATAGGCTGAGGCTAGATTTTGAATAGGTGAATTCTACACTTTATCTCACCTGGCTGCTTCCCTTTACAGATAAAAACTATGTAATCACAAGCTGGAATAATTAAAACTGGCATCTTTTGGAGGGAAGAACAGAGAGGGCCTTAAATTATTAGTGACAATGATAGCAAACCTGAGCAACAGCTAACATCCTGACCTGAGTTCACAGAACCCTTTGTTCCTAAATTTACTTCCTGTACCCCCTTTACTCAGCATGGAATACTTTTCAGACATTTGTCTTTAAAATATATGCAGTGTAACAACTTTGGAAGAATGTCTTCAAATAGTTTATAGGGGTGATAAGAATTGATGGGAAAAAAATAATTGATGTGACTGTGGAGACTCGGCCAATTACAAGGAACCCAGTTTCTAGAAATCTCTCTGATAAAGCCTGGAACACATCATCTATCAGCCTCTCAAAGTAGGTCATGCTCATGTGGGTGCAAGCTTGGTGAGCTGTCGTCACAGTTCTTCTCAGATATGGTTTCCTCTTGATGAGGGAACAGCTGGCCCTAAAGTAAATAAGATCCTAGTAGTACAGTTAACCCTATGCTGTATCTTAATCTCCAATATCTAGCAGGTATTCCTAAGTGGAATATGCAAAAACTTGTGAATAGTATAATGAGCACATGGAGAGGATTTGTCTTAAAGTATTTTTTTTTCTAATAGTAAAACAGAAGGGTTAGTATAAGAAAGTAAAACAGCAAGGAAAACAGTGCCAATCTACTCTTATTTACTCAGTGGCTTCTCTGAATTTCTACTTGAAGCTCTATGATAACAACATAACATTTTATAATATGTTTTAACTACTATAGTTTACTTAATTATTCTGATGTTGTTTATTTTTTGCTACATTTGAGTTATCTAAATAATTTTATGATAATATAAGTTTATGTACAAAGTTTCACAACCTCCCCCCATAAAGAAAAAAAAGTGACATTTTCTTAGAATATAATCCATGGAGTGAAATTAGTGGATTAAGTAATACATTTTAAGGTATTATGCATATTTTCAAATATATTTTAATAAGCTGTCACATAAGCTTCTTTCACAAAATCTATCCACTGAAACACCTATTTCATAAAATAAGGTAAGATTTTAACACTTATGTGCTGTTTCTTAACCGCCAAATAGACTTTTACCTTTGTATCTCAAAGTATAAAAATACAACATTACTATAAATATCATTTATCTAATAAGTACATGGAAAAATCATTCAACCATCATTTATCCTCTAAAACTCGGGCTGGGTTCATCATACATATTTTCCTCTATTCACTATTTCAGTCTATTTTTACTCAAGGTTGTAAGTAGCTCCACTTGCTACTGTATTGTCTTTTTGGATGAGAGATTGCATTAACACAAGTTCTTCTATCTCTCTTGCCCCACTATATAAGGAAAGATCTTAAAGTTAAGAAGATCAGTGTTGCTTGTCATCAGCCATAAGACAAAGTAGAGCAGCAGAGCTCCCTGAGTCATGGAAAAAGTGATGCCCAACTTGCTACCTTCCTCCCTTTGTTCAAAGCTTACAAACTCTCAACATTATTTTGTATTGGCAATTGAACTCAGGACCTTGCATTTGCAAGGCAAGTGCCAAAACCACTGAGCTAAATCCCTAATCCTCAACTTAACTCATGAGAGCTCACCTGATCCATTACAAACCATGACAGTGCATTGTGTTTGCCACTTTCCCACTGCATGTGTTTTTTTTTTTTTTTTTTCCTTCTCCTTTACTAGGCTATCAAAGCAATGACCTCTTCTGTCTTTAAATATTGTTTAGATGCATTGCCTGTCACAGCATTCCTCAGTGACAAGAGAACAATTTGGTTGATACATTCATTCATGTTATGCAAAAAGAAACAGACAACCGTCATTTTGAATAATCATGTGGATTTATATAAAGCACACTTATAATCAGCTCCGGCAATGAACAGTTCCTTAGAGTCAATAGCCCATTTTTTGTGAGGTCCATAGAAATACTATCCTGTTCTAGAGGCTCTGAGATCCAGACTAACTAGAGACGTGCTCTATCTCCTTTCTAGGAGTAAAAACTTAGACTGAGAAACTCATTGCATTGCATTAGCAAGCTGGTCTTGGTCTTTCCTGCATATAAGTTTCTTTTCTTCTTTACTATTTCTTCTTTTCTGTGTGATACTGGGGGTTGAACTCGGGGCTGCACATACACTAGCTAATCCACTATCAGTGACTTGTACCCTCATTACCTTTTTTTGGAAACAGGGTCTCTCTATATTGCCCAGGCTGGCCTTAAACTTTCAATCATCTGCCCTGGCCTTCTTTGTAGATGGGCTTACAAATATGCAACAGTGAAACTGGATGTTTTTGGAAGTTTGAAGAGTGTAATGCTTCTGGGCTGTCTTTTAAAATTGACAGTAATATTCATTCAGTGTCTTCAGTCATAAGTCAACTTCTTTGTGATCACCCATGTAATCCCTTGCATGCCTCTTGTGCTAAAATATCTTCCCCACCCAACCAGCCATGTGCCTCAAAAGAACTAAAAGGAAATGTATATCTGTAAATACAATGCTCTTAGATCTGAGAATGCCTAAAAATTAATTCTACTTTTGCACTGTTTTATGTGTCATGCTGTCTTTCAGAATTTTGACCCTATTTCTGATCCATCTCGGCTGTAGAGTGTCAGAAGGAAATCAATCTTGAAAAAAAATTCTTTCTTGAGGCCTTGGGAATTTACACTTAACTTCTCTGTACCTTGGAATAAGTCATCACTCATGTACTCAGTATTCAGTACAGGGCTGCAGGATGGTCTAGGTGCTGTTGGTACAGAATTGAACTGAGCAGAGTCCCAGATCTCACAGAGAAAAGAAATGAGAGTCCTAGCAATATAATATGTTAATAAGATAAAAGGAGGATAAGAGGCTAGTAAGCCTAGAGTGCCCTCAGAAAGCTAGCTAGAGACAAGCCATTCTGAGAAGCTACCATTGGAGTAGAAAATAAACAGGACAAATATGTGAGTCAGCAGAATTCAAACCAGATGCTCTGAGATGGAAATTCTCTGCCTGTGTTTAAAGGAGAGCAGGGAGTCTGGATACTGTAGGGAATGAGAGAGTGAGAGAGGGCCCCTACCTTCCAGGGCCTTTTGCCTATTACAAATAAGATAAAGACAACCATCAATTCCCAAGGTGGAGGCAAGTGAGGGATGATCACTCAATACGCAACATCACGTGTTACTGGGGAACTGCTTTTTATACTTTCATGGCCCTTCTGACATCATGGCTCTTCATTCTTCAGTGGCTGGGTTCCCTCACTGGCCGTGCACAGTAACCACATACTATAAGCATTTTATAGTAGTTTTCGGGTGTTGCTTTTAAAAAAGCACCACGAATTTGGTGAATTGAACTAGCATACATTTAATCTCTCCCAGTTATGGAGGCTGAAGTCAAGGTATACGGCATGTAGAATTGTGAAAGAGAAGTGGTTTCATGCCTTCCTGGCTTCTAGTGCTTGCTCACAGACCTTGCTGCTCCTGCCTTGTGCACCATTCCTACCTTTGCGTCTATGTTCTCATTATATCCTCCTGTGTCTTTGTATATTTGTATTCTCATCATAGTTTTATAAGGAAACTAGTCATATTAGATGTAGAAACCCCATTATTACAATATGACCCCACTTTATCATAGCTAATTATATCTTCAAAGACTCAGTAACTTATTTCCCACAAAGGTCGTATTCTGCAGTTCTGAGCAATACATGATTTTAAGGTGACTTTATTTAACTTAGTATACAATTGAACCCTGTTTGATTACTAGACAAGTTTTTCTAGATGAACAAACAGGCTGGTAAAGTCAGAATGACACTGAATGAAATAGGATAAAGTACTCAATCAAATTCTTCAGATTATTACTTAACCAAGAACAAATTTGGGTCTGTGACCCAAATTCACTAAAAGGACATTATTTGGCACTCTCATTGTGGGGAAGATAAAGTTGGAAATGTATATAGTAATAATGCAATATATTAAATGAAGTTTGGGCACACCATATCCAAATTGAAATCACAGCCATGTGAAGGCCATGCATGTCGCATCAACTCTCAGAGGTTTAATTTAATAGTTTGAAGTATTTTCCTTGTAGGATCATTTTGGAGTTGATAAATGAAATCATGTTCTTCCTTGGACTTGTGTGTTTGTGCCTGCTGCGTGCTCTTGTTCTTAGGTGGAGTGAAGGACAGCAAATAGAGAGGGTTCCAGACCCAACAATAAAGAATCAGAACAACAGTTCTCAAATAATTCGTCATCAAAAGAGCACGCTCATGAAATTGGACTGCGTTCAGTCTTAGATTTGGCTCAACAGACCAGCTGTTTTTCAGTTACCATGCGAAAAAGTCCACAATGAAGAGAAAACCTTGAACTAACCTGAAGACTTGTTTAATCACAACAGTCATTATTCCTTATGAAATCTAGCTTTTCCTTTTAAAGCCAACACCTGACTCTGGCTTGGGCAATGATCTTTGTAAAAGTTGTACTTCCATGTATGCATCTCTATTTGAGACAAGTCTTCAGTGTCATAAGTTAGTTTATTTCCTTAATCTGTTTTTGACAGTTAATCTGCCTTTCTGTGTAGGATCATGTCTTCCTTGCTTTATTTTAAATAAATCCAGTTAAAGATCTACTACCGTTTACCCTTTATTTTTTTTTTAGCATTTGAAGATGATGAGAGAAAGCACTGAGAAGAGCAAATTTTTTTTTTCCTTTCTCAAATTACACAGGAACAGAAAAGCACCACCGTTTGCTTGAACACAAGCAGATGCATAGGTGACTATGAGAAATCATCATTCTGATTTTTTTCTTATTAATCTGGGCAAATAGTTGGTACAAACATATGACAGGTTGGTATATATGGTCTGTCTGCTAAAATATATGAACTTACAGATTTTGTTAATTTTTTCAATCATTTATTTATTTCAGGTCTTTATTAAGTAGACACCTTCAGAAGTGTGCCATACTGATTCATTATCTCTTTCCATTTATTTCATATTTCACTTAACTGTAGGAACTTTGAGAATTGGAATTATATTAGATGTTTATACCAATCTATTTAAATTGAATCTAACTAATAACACACAATTATTTACAAATATTTGTATGTATTTATTTTATTATTGTGGGAGCAGATTAAGCAAACAAGAAATATGTGGTGAAGAAATGAATGATAACTGACACAATATTAAATTTGATAAGTAGTAAAAATCTGTATCATGGGTGGCAGCATATTTACCTTTGACTACTGTTTATAGATATTATTAACATGACCAATTCGAATAAACATGAACAGTATGCATCTTCCTTTATAATACTACAATGTGAAATAATTTTGACTTGGAATGACCTGACCACATAAAACTGAACCTGGTTCAAAATTTAGTAAATGCTGTTGATCTGTTAAACACCGTGCAGTATTTTATATTCATAAAGTCTATCTACTATTATACTACTTAGTTTGTGTATATCTCCACAGAACCTCTTTACCTGAACCACAAAACTGATAAGTACATGCACATACAGATAGTTCAAAGATTATTGCTAGTTTGAGGCATTTTATACCTTTGGGATACTTGTTAGACACTGGATTAAATATCAACAGGATGAATAACAGACCACGCCAACACTGATCAAATTTAATCCCTTTTTTGATTTAGAGATGCCTCATAGGGAGAGACTGTTGGAAGGCAGGACACTTGCTCTGTAGATTTATCCCTTAAAGAGAATAAAAAGGCTCAAAGCACAAATTTATTTTTATTGTGTTGTAGATTTAAATAATATAGCAGAACGAAATTACATTTTTAAAGATTGCAAGTCATAAAAGGTCTTTAAATTTCATAACAGTCACAAATGGACTATTGTTTGCAGCAATGAACACATGAGAATTTAAATCATATTTTAGTGTGAGTGCACATATGTTATTGACCACTTGCAATCTAAAATACCTCAGTGTTCTAAAACAAAGATTACTGAGACTACTGTTGCTTTTGAAAAGATCATCTTTCATTAGGAACAGAATTGTCAACAGCTATACATAATACAATGAAAAACTGAAAAATTCCAAGAATAGAGACAGCATTGCTAGGGAAACATAGGGGACTGTGTATTATATCTGTCAGCCCAGAGCTATATTTCCATTTTTCAATGAACTAATGTTGCATGGAATCTGACTGGAAAGATCAAAATGATGTAAGAAGTAAGTGGAGTTTTAATTGTGCCTCAATTGCAAACATTTCCATGGGTAATAGAAAAATCTAAGACCATAAAATATATCCCGGTTACATAGGTTAGAAAGATTGAAGTTGCAAAATGGTACAGAGAAGAGGGAAGAAGAGTATGAATAATTGGAAGAAAGGCCAGAACTGTTGGCTTGCAAGGCATCGCACCCAGAAACTTGAACTCAGTCCTCTGGGCCTGTGCTGGGGAAATTGTCACGTCTATCAGCATCATCAATAGGAATTGTTGAGAGACATTCAGGCTGCCAGAGAGATTTTAGACTTCAAAGACTTGAATTGGGACTCAAGATTTGCATCTCTAAAATATTCCAATTAAAAGAACCTTAAATGTTATCTTAGGTGGGATTATCTTTATAATGTTTATTAAGGCTGATTAAATTCAAAACTGGAATAATCCACTTCACTAGAAATACCACCTCACAGCATTTATTACAGTTAAGTGTTAGGTTTTATATAGAACTTTAGGTTCTCAGTGAGAGGAAACTTTTTTTATATGGTGATTAATACTTTTTGAGAGGAACATGTGACACTTCATGAATCAGTTAGTTTTATATTCTTTATTTAGCTACTATATTAAAAAAATATCGGGTTGGGTCCCTTGATATACTTCCCAAAGGTTAAGATTTTAGGCCCTTAGTAATCATATTATGAAATATTTTAGATAATTTAAAAATTTAGAAGTTTGTGGAGCAATAAAGGTGTTAAAAATATTTTAACAGTACCACCTCTGGAAGGAAGCATTCATTGATGTGATTTATTTTAACAAATATATCTGGGGTGCTTGTTATACTTTAGCAATTACTGTGGACAGACTAAGTCATTTGAGGAGCTTACGACACAGCACGTTAAATAGGACTTCCATTCTTCTAAATTTATGGCTAATTTCCCTCCAGTGTATCATTTTGGGAAATACAGAACTTTTGTTTCAAATCTTCCTTCATGTGGTTTCTAATCTGTTTCTGTAGACATTTAAAGAGTAACACAAGGTTGTTTGAAAACTATTGTTAATGGTGATAAGATAGATGGATACATACACATATATTTCTCCTCTGATCATTTCTTAATTTTCAAAATTAAGCTTGTATCTTTCTTTTTAACAGCAAAGTCTATTCTGACCTATAAAGACATTCATTTGCATACTATAACAGAAAAAAATTATTTGGTCTGAACTGTATAAGCTTGTATATTATTTTTCTTCATTTCTGTCTCTGTGCTATGAAAGTCACATTATTATTTTATTCTATAAATTGGAAAATGTTGAATAATTTAGCAGCTTTGAAGTTTCAGAACTTCATTGAAAAGAGTAGCTATAGTCCTTGATCTCCGTTTTAATATGCTGCCAGTTATTCCAAGTCATAATAGTACAATACAGAGCCTGGATGAATATCACTCACTCAGTTATTTTCTTGAATGGCTTTAGGGTATGAAATAAACTATACTACATCACTGTCCTCATAATGAGATCGTTCTGCTGGATAAACAAGCTCCCCACAGGCCCTACCTGCTGATAGGACCCAGTGAACCAAACATTTAACACTTCAGAGAGGCTCCTCCCTGCCATTCTTCAGTATTGCATGCATCATTTTCAAGAGAAAATTTGATGCAAAGAAATAGAAAATTGAGCTACTGACTCCTGGGTCTGTTGCTACAACCTGGCTTAGGAACAAAGCCTTGATTCAGTTTCTGCATCCTGATAGATAATAAGAGTTTCAAAGTTCCCAGTGAAATTATGGAAATATAAATTCTTGTTCTCTCTGACCAATTTACACACAGCATTCGGTGAAACCAGTCCATCCACGGAAACCACTGAAACAAAGAAAGGAGTTAATGTAGTTCTTGTTCGTTTGTTGGAAATATTCGCTGAAAAATTGACTCATGCAGAAAATGAAAACATTTTTAATTCCAGTCTTTAAAAGATGACAGCTTTGGTTTGAAAAATATATATTTCTAATGCTATTAAAATGGGGACATTTGTAAGAAAAACAACAGCTCAGGAATAATATTTTGATGGTTTTCACGTGGTAGTGTATTAGAAAGCCAAGTTTTGTGGAATTTTATCAATGCTTATTTGTGTGTATGTTGTTGTTGTTACTACTAATTTCCATGATTTAATGTTTATAACTTTACAAATTCATGGTTTTCTTTCAAAAACTAGGGAACAGAATGGTACCATAGTCAGGCTTTTTATTTCATAAACATTAGGCTCATAGTGCAAACGTGATGTCATTATTACTTTAATGCACTGTGAGAGAGTTAACTTTTCTTAGCAGAGCCCAAAAAAAGTCCTGCATGTGGGCATGGGAGGGAAGAAGCATTCAGATTAGTCATGAATTCAGCTATAGAAATTCTAAGAAGTGAGAAAAGGTGGGTTAACATATGAGTAATGATATGGTATATTTGAAAAGAATGTTTCAGATAGAGCATATGGTTGATATGCCCAGGATAGGCAATGATGGAGGAAGAGGTTGGAAGAAGAAGGTCAGTTTCTTATTATTTTCCCATACCTAGATCATCTATGATTGTCTGGAGCAAAGATGATCATCAAACAATGAGTTTTAAGCAAGAAAATAACTCATTTTTTGGAAATAACTCATTTTTCATGAGAAAGCATGGTTGGAGCATAGCTTCCCTTCCTAAGTAGAAATAAAAGGTTTAGTAAAAGTAGATGGAGGGCCAGTGAATCCATGCGGATCATATATAATTTAAAGTGATAAAAGAGAAGAATTTAGGAATAAGGAGAGAAAGGTAGGAATAGAAAACTGAGTGAAGACATACTAAAAGAGATTAGAGAAAGCTAAGAAATCAAATGCTCAATAAAGAAAGAACTAGTGATCAATGTAGGTCCTTAGAAGTAGATCCTTGATTGCATGTTAGTCATTAACTTGAATGCTATGTCTTCTACCTATTTTTTAAAATAAATTAGAATGATCTCTGAACTATGTATGCTCCCAAATAAATCCACATTGAATATTTGGATCAGTGAGTTTGTACTATTAAAAAATCCCAAGATTTCAATTTCTGCATTTTCCATTACTATTATATAACAGACATTGTTATTTCTATATTTTTTGAAAAGGTTGCACGTACATATTCACTTTATGAATACAACAGAGTATTTAGGCTTTTAAGTTGTTAGAACTTTCGTTATGATCTACTGTAAAGTATCATGACTGATCTTGTTCTATACAAATTTTCTTTGAATTTGTGTTTTGGCATTTAATTGTATGTGGATAGGAGTTTTACTGGGCAAAAGGGGATCACAATCTTCAAAATTATTTCTATAGACCATAGAAATTTCTGTCTTCTAGGTATTTAATGAGTTTACTCCGTTTTTGCTATGTGAAATACATTTGTATATCAATGTATTCCCCTGAATTCAATGATGAATATACTCTTTCTGTACATACTTTGAAATTCATAAACAAAAATTTCTAAATCACTAAACTTGGTAAGATTTTTTTCTCAAACTGATATACTATTTTATGTTTTCTCTTCGATTTTTAAGTATACAGTGATGAAAATTTATTCTACATATTTATCTGAGTTCCTTTCTGTTGATTTTGATGGAAGTTTTAATGCTCAATATTTTAAATTCTAAATACAAGAAGTTCTTACTAATGACAATAACAGATGGGAGGAAACTTGCTTATTCGTGCACTGTCTTACTCTGTGTGTTATCACTTCAACCTGTCAGGTTATCGTGAGTGCTCTCTTCCAACGTAAGTAGTCTCTGTTAATAGAAAAGATTTTAATATCTGCTCTGGTTCATTATTATATGCTGATAAACAATTTTTCGTGCTCAAAGCTACACACTTAAACAAGAATAAAAAATAATAAAAAGTGATATTGCATGTTCTCTTTTCCTGAGCAGTTTAAAATAAGTTTAAAATCTAAGCAAAAGATATATATTAACAAAGAAATTAAATCTATGCCAATGAAGGTGAGGAAGGGGGTCCTATTTATCCTTTGATTACTCTAAAATAAGATCAATATATTCATGAGATAATACAAGTTAAAGGAAGGTCCTTACATTAAACTATAAAGCTCATTCATGCTTGCAAATTTAAAAATGCATTATTTTAAGTTTCACTGGAGAAAATGCAGGTCCTGTGAGTGTAATTGTGTATCTAACCATGAGATGATATACCATACCAAATTCAATTAACAATGACAATAGAATCATAGGGTAAAATTCATGATTAATGCATTTCACAATCGGTTTCTTTATTATAGTTTCTTGCCTCAGCCAGCCAACATCTGCAATTGAAAAAGTTCTACAAACGAGTAAACTCATGCATTACCTTTCTCTATCAATGTTTAGTCCCTAAGGTACAAATCTGCTTCTTGCCAAGTTCAGTAGTGCTTTCATGCCTCTATTTTTCCTTAGAATTAACTCAAGGACATTTACACTCCACCTGCTTTTCCTTCCTTCTCATTGAGGGTGACTTAGAAGGATCAATAAAAGCCACTTTTGTATACTAGAGATTTGTGTTCAATAGTATATTCAAACAGGCTTCGAATTATTCTGAAGGGGAAGGCGTAGTAACCCCCAGAGCATCAGGGCATGGACCGCTTGCACTTGAATCTGCACACTTGCTCTGATTAGTAGCACAAAGAGAGAGGACAGTAACAAGGTGACTGAGTTTCATTTTAGAAGGTCCGATCTGTGCTAGGCTCAGAGGGTACAGGAAATAAAGAAGCTCAAACTTTGATGTCCTTATGGGAGGTTCAAAACTTGAAAACTTCAAATAGTTTCAGGAATTCATGGTCATTAGTGTACTGTAACTAAGGCACAACCTTTTACATGAACTAACAGTTTTGTGGAGCGTACATAAGAAGGCATTTCTTAACTGGGATGTTTAGACCTACAGATATTAAACAATCTCTTCAGTTATTAATTGTTGAAGTTTATTTCACACTCATTTGAACATATATGAATATCATATGCCAATTTTAAACTGACAGTCTCATTAAACTATGCTTTGAACAAATAAAAAGATGAAAGATAAATAGAATTTCAACAGTAACAACTAGATATCTATAAATTCTTGCATGTACATGTTCCAGAAAGAATCTGGAAATGTGCACATTCATATCTTGGGATGATGATAAAAATTACTCATATATAATGAATGTGTAAAATCCCTGTTATAACATTCCTGATTAGATAATCACTTTGATTATGATGTATAATTCCAAATTATGTTTGTTGATATATAAGCATGGATATACAGAGTATTCTATTTCTATCTCTAAAAAGTCCATAATAAAATTATTATCTTCCTTGAGGGCTCTCTTTGCTAATTAACTACTATGAAATGTAAGGAATAGGGTTGGGGATTTAGCTCAGTGGTTCTGGCGCCTGCCTTGCAAGGGCCCGAGTTCGATCCCTGGTCCCACATATAGCAATGCCAGGCATGGAGATTCACACCCACCAGCAATCCGTACCACACACCACAGTGCCAGGGATGGTGGCTCACTTCTGTAATCCTAGTACTTGGGAGGCAGAGGCAGGAAGGTTGCTCTGTGTTTGAGGCTGATCTCAAGGCCAGCCTGAACTACAAAGCAAGACCTTATCTCAAAACAAAAAAGAAATATAAGGAATAAAAGCCAAAATGAGTAGCAGAAAATAAAAAAAAATATCTCAACCTAAAATAAACATTTTTTTTGGATCAGTTTAGTCAACTCAGAGTGAATGATTTGAAGGGAAAGACAGTCCTTAAGTCTATACAGATTTGTAATATTTCTGAAAACTTACTACATGATAATTCATTTCTAGCTAAAGAGTTTTGCTTTATAAGCACTTAAGTTTCCATGGTTATTTAGACTTTTCTGAAAATTAGAAAGTATGGATTCACAATAAGTAAGTTTAAAACAATAATATCAGAGTTCTATAATGAGAAAAATGGTGAAGCAAAAAGTTTTTTTAAAAACACACTGGTAAAATTGATAATGCTCTAGTAAGGATAACCAAGAAACAATAAGATAATTTATATTTTTTCAATGTTTTTATGAATTCTATATCACTTACGTAAGTATGTTTATACTGAAAATAATAAATTTATAAGTTTGTGTGGAATAAACGTTATACTAACTACATTATATTCTCTGAGTCTGTTATAATGTCCTTACTGAAAACAAATGATATACCCTAAATCTTTTCCTTTTATTTGTCTCCTTCCCCTTGTGAGAATGTTAATTTTGAGACGGTACTTAGAAATTTTCTCCAAATGTTCCAGTAAGAGCAAGTGTGTTACTGACAGGAAATTCAAATATATCAAAATGTCAACACAAATATTGCAGAAGCTGTGTGAGGTGTGCCCCTTCTCAAAATTTTATAAAAGAAGACAATTCTGATTCCTGCTTCTATTATATTAAACTCAAGCCACAACAGAAATTGACTTAGATGGGAACATTTTTCACCATCAATATTTGGTGACAAAAAAGCAAATCTGATAACTAAAAAGTTTGCTTAATAGTAACATAATAACTCGATGAAGCAGCAATTTGGGTGAAAATGGTACATTTGTCCACTGAGAATGTAAATACTTACTTATGTTATCATAAAATATATTCATTATTCTATTAATTCAACAAGTTTTCAATAGATATCTATTTGAACAATTATAGTAACTACTATATATTGAGAACCTCTACTATCTCTAACATAATGTATATAACTATATATAATTTAATACAGTGGACATTATCAGTTTGTTCATTTTAATTCTCTACTCAATGACCATGGTTAATAGATGTGTCAGACCCAGGACAAATCCTGGCAGCCTCGTGTTCTGTAATCCCGTGTGTCAGACAATGTACATGGTAAACAAAATGGACATGATCCTGGACATACTTGGATATACCTACTTGCCAAGAGACATATTTAAACAAGCCAGAAGATGCATATTTAACAATACTATATGTTACCAAAATGGCATAAAAGAAAAGAACAGTACAATGCAAGGAAATAATAGTTATTTCATATTAAAAGGTCCAGGAATGTATGAAACTTGACCATTAAAATGGTCCCCCTAACACATGCACACACACACACACACACATGAAAAAATGAACCGCATAGGATTTTGCCAGCTCTGTGTGGGTGTGATAATGATTGTTTAGAAATATGGAAAAGATGTCGATCTTATTTATTTTTTATTTTTTATTTTTTTTAGGTTTTTTGAGACAGGGTCTCACTTTGCGGTTCAGGCTGGCCCTGAGCTCAGCCTCCAATTCACATCACAGCAATCCTCTTGCCTCTGCCTCCCGAGTGCTGGGATTACAGGCGTGAGCCACCACGCCCGGCACTGTGGTATGTGGTACTGGTTGCTGCTGGGGTGAGTCTCCACGCCCAGTATGGTATGTGGTTACCAGGGATCGAATCCGGGTTCTTGCGCTTGCAAGACAGGCGCCGGAACCACTGAGCTAAATCCCGGCCCATGATCTTATTTTTTTAAAAAACATGTATTCTATGTAAATGTAAATGTAATGGAAACTAAAGAAATGAAGTAGAAAGGATAAAATTTAATGATGGCTTCAAAGATTAGGCAGCAGCAATGAGGATGAAGGAGAAAGGGACAAGCCCCGTCTGCCAGTGGAGTGACAGTGTGGATGACTGTGCCATTTAATGAGTTGGGGAGCTCAGAAGAAAAACATGTCTCTGAGGAAGAGGAGAAAATTGGATGAATGGGTGCTAGGAGAGCCTTAGATAGGGGCAGGAAGCTCAAAAGTATGACTGCTCAACACAGGGATGGTATGCACCAGTTGTGCACTGGACATTTCAAAAGGCCAGAGGAAAAGGATGTGAAAGTTTGCTACACAAATGAGAAATGTTTAAGGAAATTTTAAGGAAATAAGTATTATAATCCGATTGAAGCATTACACAATGTCTACATATATAAAACATTACACATACTCCATTAGTATGTACAACCTCACTGATTTTGTGTGCCATTACAAAATGAAAGACTAGCCAAGGACATTGAATTATTTCCAATCTCTTTCAAAAGTTCAATTAAAACGTTTATAAAGAGCCTGAAGAGTTATTCTGACCTATAATCACCCCCAGTAAATAATTCAAACAAGAAAGATGTTGGTTGCATGTACATGGTTGTGGTTAAAGACCATGTAATCTGAACAATAACAGTGAGGAAACATGAACTTCCATGTTTTTCACCCATTAAATACATAATAAGGAAGGATCTTTAAATTAGAAAAATAATATTATTTAAAACAGGGATTATTTAGTTCTTTATATTATATTTTATACACAATATGTGAATTTATTCATTATAGTATTTTACTATTTACAGATTTTATTGTATGAAAACTGTCTATATGCATGAAATAAGAACAGAGTTAATGCAGAGGAAATGATCTTCATGGAATATAATCAAAGCTGTGTCCCTTAGATGTTTAGACTTGCCACAGTCATGGAGTTAAAGAAATACTAACGCGTGGGGGAGTTAGGCCACATGAGCTTGCGATTCATATATACCCCAGTAAATACTTTAAAGCAAAACAAACTAAATCAAGTATAGAACGTCATCTATACTCATAATCATATGAGCCAAATGACATATTAAGCCAAAAGTAAATGAAAAATGATCATGAAATAAAATCACAAGCCTTTACATTCAGAGTGAACTTAAACAAATCCCCATTATTTCTCTTTTTCTTTGTTTTATTAAATTTTTATTTCCGTCAGTAAATGTTTGCAACACAAGATTACACTCTTTGTGTAGAGTTGGTATGTGATGTGCACATTACACGTTTTAATTCTTTTCATCCCCCATCTCACCTGTCCATCACTCTCGTGGTCCTTTTCCTTCGTGCAGAAGATTTCGCTACTTCCTATTATCTATTTTTTTCTTTTGCTCTTTATCTTTGTTTTTCTTATCTTGCCAATAATCAGTTATCAAAAATACACATTTTCCACAAAAATCATTAGCAGTGAGAATGCTGCAGAGGATTTGGGAACGAATAAATGGATTTCTCCATGGATGCTTTTGACAGAAATGATAATAAGAATTGTATTAGCTCATACTTCCTGGAAGTCCACCAAATGCAAGCACGATGAACAGAATTCTCATTTCTACTTTTGTTTAATAATTTTAAAACAGCCAAGAATAGATAGATAATTTCATATTTCCCACTTTCCAGATAAGGAAACCAGAGTTTTGAGGGTTGCTACGTTTAAGACAATAGAAGATCTCCAATAAAAATTCAGATCTGTTTGACCAGCAAATGAATACTCCATATTCTCAGTATTATTTTTAACACAAATATAATCTGGTAAAAACAGAGCACTAGAAGATATCTTATTTTTTTATTTCTTTCAGTTATTGTATAATATACACAATTGAGGACACCTTTATACGTTAACATCTTTTAAAATATAGATTACTCTTTTTGTAGAACAAATTAGAAAATGAATTCTCATAATTAGCATCACAAACAAGTTTAAAAATAGTGGCATTCTGTTTGAATTGCAACTTAACCAAAAGGATTAATTTTACTTCAGAAACTATTAATCAATATTTTACTGGACCTGTTCTTTGAAATTTCTCTAATGGGAAATGAAATAAACAAAATGTGCCATGATACTATATGTAAGTTATATTTCATAAGAAGGGCCAACCTGCAGGAATTATTCACCACTGATTAAAGACAATCTTGAGCAATTGATTATATATCTATACACATAAATATGTACCATCTGGGAATATCTACTAGTAAAATAATTTTAAATTTTGTTTTTTCTAATTATAAGCTTATTTATCATCAACTACATTTTAAAATCATGATCAACCTTACATATTTTCTTTAGGTTTCTATGTTATAGATTTCTTTAAGTTAGAAAAACATTTAAGAATTCTGAACTGTTTCTGTTAAACTCTGGACCACTATAAATATACCCTAACTAGGTATAGAATGAGCTTTCAATACGAATATCAATGTTTTTAAAAATATTTATCTTATAGTATAGAAAATATCTTACAGTGTTCTAGATCTTACTGTGAAGTCAGGTTAAGGAGATTGCTTTTGAATATTTTTTAAAAATCAATTTATTTTCACTTAAGACTAAAATTTGCAGAATATTCAGTGTAGATAAAGGAGAAATAAATTTTAAAATTGAGTTCCAAAAGTACATCATCATTGGAAACTGAAACTGTGAGCAGAATTCACTATTGGAAAATGGATCTGAATTGTACTTTTTGTTAGAAATAGAAAAAGGCTTACCCCATAAGCCCCTGAAGGGCTGCCAAATTAGGGTCATAGAAGCCTGAGCTGAGAGCTGATAGCAAAGGAAATCCAATTTGGGTCTGACAAAGAGAAGCTGAAGTCTGATATGTGTAAACTCGATGAAGTGGATGGGATGGGAGGGGTGAAACAAGCCATTTGCTATTTACCTTCTGTAGGCTGCCAATGGTGCTGCCAGACTGAGCACCTCCTCTGTTTGAAGCTTTATCTATATTAAGTCCCATCACATAATTTAAAGCTGGATTTTTAGTATAAGCAGCAGATTTAATTGTAGAAAGCATGCCATTTTCACACCAAACACCTAGCTGTATTTTATCTTATAAAAGAAAGAAAACTCAAAAGTCACTACTGAAATCATGCCTACATGTGTCTATTTGTTTAGCCCACTAAAGCTAATCATAGTCTCTATGGAAAACTGTCACTATAATTAGAGAACTTGATGGAAAACAGGGTGCATAGACTACAGAAAAGCTTAATTTTTAAAAAGAAATAAGTTGGGTTTTATTATATTTGAGTATTTAAGTAAAAGTAATACTGATCACTGATTGATAAAGATCAAATACTTTGGGGCCAAAACAAAGCCTAGTCTATGTACATTAGCTGGACAATGTAGTGAAAAGTTCCTTAAAATTTCAAAGTTACTGTAAGAGATGGAAAACTAAAGCACTGCAGAGAGGGTATTGAAGGTATCAGTTTTAATGAGGTAAAGTTCTATCTTCCTTTTCTGGCCTGAAACATAGCTCAAGCTTTCTTTTCATACCTGATAACATTCATTGTTAATCATTAATTTTAAGAAGGAAAATGTGACACAAAAATATTTTTCCTTCATCATTTATACATGAGTTTTCTATCATTTGCTGGAACTCATGTGAACACAATGTTACTAAAAAAGAATTCTTCTCCTAAATTTGCTCTTCTACAATAGAGTGCTATCATTTAAAAAGTGACAGAACTAATCTAAAACTGACCCTCAAATGATCTGGGAATACCCCAGTTCAAGGATTGAATTTAAATGCTGAGTATAATGAAAGGCCTTCACAAATGTCGTCAAAGGAATTTCTGTTCTGTTAAAACAACTGAAGGATACATCGCCGTCTGGAAATATTTTATCCTTCTCTGTCAGTATTAAGCATATGACTATCAAAATAAATTCTCCTGTGACTAATTTTCTTTATAAAAGTTACAGGCAGAGAAGTTATCGCAACGTTACCATAAAATAAACCATGAAGCTCTCTTCCAAAAAAAAAAAAAAAATCAGTCAGCATTCAACCAGTGGAAACTTGGCAGCAAAAAAAAAAAAAAAAAAAAAATCTCTTGAGGGATTGTGGGAGAAATTTTGATGGGATTAAAACATGCTGCATGACATATGGTATATATTTTTAACACATATAATAAGAAAAATAGATTGGAGGAAGCATCTAAGCATTAATCCCCGAACTCCCACACCTCATCCCGTTTGATAGGGATTTCATTCTTTCAGTTTGTCATGGTAATGTGAGCATGAAAGGCTTTTTCCTACCTTCTAGAATTCTACTTTAGAAAGGGAGATAAAATGTCACAGTTATTTATCTGCATCGCTTAAGATGCTGTTTTTGTACAGAGAGATGTAAACAGATAAATGCAATGACTTCTACATACTGCCTCTTGAGCCAAAATCAGTTTACTAATATTTCTTATCAGTGCTAAAACCTTCTCACGTACTTCAGTGATGTCGTAGGTAAGGGCAGGCGCTCACAAAATATATTTACCTCTGGAAACAGCGGTGTTAACATTCTACCTACATAAACTGGAAAGGATTCAGAAACATACTTTGCTCTCCTAAAAAAGAAGACAAAGAGGCGTGGTTTTTTAAATCTTCGTTCCTCAAAATATTTGTCAGCAGTTTAGATTATATTTTCTGTGTTAAGAATGTAACTGTACCACTTCTGAATTTTTTATTTTCATGTTTCATTCAATTAATAACTTGCACTGAAGGTAGTGGATGAGGTTATTATGATTGCAACATGTATGTAAATGTGCAGCAGATTTGGACTGTATGTCAAGGCATCGAGTTACTCTACCTCTCTAAGTGCCCCTGAATGTAAAATGGGCATTTTAAAATCACCCACCTTACAGAGTCGTTTTTGAAGATTACAAGAAAACATTTTAACAATGCCTATTGTACTATGAATTATCAATCACCACCATCCTTTGCTATATTATTACCATATAGCTGCATCTATATGGTCCAGTGACAAGTGCACTAAAATATTTGGTATAAAACCCATCATATCTACTTTAGTAGCTATACAAGAATGTATTTTATCTTTATTTTAGAGTGGTAAAAACTGAGGATTTCAGTGACCAGACTAAATAGAATTTAATGACACCATAAATTGCTACATCTTCCTTCCCAATAATGCATTCTACACAGGAGAATATCTTTTTCATGATATACCCTGATAAGTAGCCCAAAGAATTATTCAGGAAAGCACCAAAAATAAAACTGTTGTCCCTTTTATATGCATCACTTGCCTTCCTGATATTTTTGCTGTTTACTGAATTACATATGATACTAATGTAAATAGAAATTTTTCTGTGGAAGGGGAAGAGATAAAATGGGTTAATAAATCAAATGATATATTTTCCAGAAATACTTTGCCAACCTGTACTTATAGTAAAATGCAGGGTGCTTTGAAGGGAGAAGATATTAAAGGATACAAACATGACTCATAAGTTATTCAGGACATTTTCTAGGCTTAACGGTAGAATAGGTAGGATGGGAGTCATGGAACATCATTTAAAAGTGGTGAGTCAATTCCTTTAATAAGAGAAGTTTAGTGAAGAAAAGAAAGAGCAGAGGGATAACTCAGAAAGGAGAAAAGAACTGGGTCAGTGTATTGCCCTGCCTAAGTGTTCCTGGGAATACACAATTCTGCTCCAATCTAAGAACTCCGGAGGTGAAGAAAAGAGTTTAGAAGAAGAAACATTAATGGATGTTCTTTAACACACATATCTTGGTTATTGAAAACTCAAAAGTTAACTTTCTTAAGAGAGACTGTTGACTAAAAATAAAAATATTCCCATGAGTATTTTTTTTTAATCTAATGACACTGTTTCAGAGAGTAGTAGGTGCTTGTCTTTTACAAACCCAGACTTACTTTAAGAAATAAGGTCAAATAGTAATTTGAATTAGGAAATGTGAATACCTTTATTATTCTCCACAGAAGAATGATGGATTAAAAAAAAGAAAAGCAGCATACTCAGACATGTGTCAACAGATACCCTTTTATTCTGAAGAACAATTCTTAGTTTTAGGCATTTTCCTCAGACATGATATTTGAGATTAAAATATCAATCACCTCTTTTGTGGTTTCTCAGTAACACAATCTCTTGATTTCTGTCACTGCTGAGCTGCCATCATCAAATTTATATTTATTTCAAGGTGACATTGAGATATTTCATCTGTTTTGTGTATGATTATTCTGCTTCCCTTCAACTGTTCTGATGTGTTCTCCTGTCTCATCACAGGAATGTCCCATTACATAAATGCAAACACTGAACTGTAATATTTCCTTTCCATTAATATACTCCTATAGACCTCCTATAATTTCAAAACATATAAATTTCTCTTTTTCTTTGTGTCTCTTTCTCATTCATATATACAAATTGTGAATATATGAAAAGAAACAATTATATATACCTATCCACTTAAAATATCTAACAATTGTTTTGTACAAAATGCCTCAGTAAAATTTCATATGTGTAAATATGAATCATATACATTAATTATAGCATGGTAAGATTAAATTTGGAAATATGATAATATTTTATTTTCTTTTCCCTTTTGCTAGGAGGGAACCACTGTATCTTAACCCAGGAAATATAGGTAAATAGAAAGTTATTATTTGTTCCAATTCCCTTACATTTTTGATATTTCAGTTCTTGGAATGCTTTTCCTAAGCGTCTTTGTGCTCGTGGTAAATTCTCAATAAAGACTCATGGATATAATAATTCACTTCTGCTCTTTTAGTATTCCACTGAAAATTGGTTATATTTATCCCTTTTTAAATAGAAATCACAGATTCATTAATTATTCATGTATCAAGAAAAGCCTTATTTCACTTAGGATTCTATCTCTATATCTACTCTGTCTTTTCTCGATCATTTTTAAAACTCTTCAATTGTGATCCATGTATTTCACATTGATTTACTAAATACTTTCTTGTATCCTCCAAGATCTCTAGGTAAAACATATTGCAACCATCGACAGTCTTTTCTAGTATTGAAATCTAGATTTAGATGATTTTTTAGCCACAAAACTAATTTTTTAAAAATTCTTAAGTACCCTTAAACATAACTTGCATTGATATGCTGCATTCAATGGGCTGTTCACCCTTTGCCTTTCACCTTAATGTTCATAATTTTTTTTCGAATCTAAAACGGTTACTGAGCACCTCCCTCAAACCGACAGTCACCCCTTTCAGTTCCTGGCAAAGAGGGTTGCTCTCATTTAGATTATCTGATTATCCCTTTCTTGGCTTTCTGCCAGGGTCTGCCTCCTCTTATTCATATAAAATGATGTACCTCAAATTTCCAACCTCATCAAATGATTTAATCACGTGACATTTTAGATTTCAATGAATATTATGATTCAGTCTTCATTGTTTTCCGTTACTTCGTGGATAAAACAAAAATAATAAGGACAACAGACTCATGGAGCTGTGGGGCCATTAAATAAAAAGTTTCCCATTTCAACCACATAGTAATCTCTGTATTTTAAATCATGATTTCAATACTAGAAAATATCGTGTTATTTTTGACGATTACATCGTACTTGAAGTTGGGATCTTACACGACATGGGAAAGTATTTCTCACATCACTAAGAAATTATACTGATGACAATGTAAGACCTTTTGAAATGATGTGTAAAAGAGAAAGTGGGGATAAAAAGTATTTTAAGTGAAATAAGCTTTTTATTGATACATGAAGAATTTAACATGTGATTTCTATTTATAAAGTTTGGATTTGTCTACTTGAACCTTGGAGTAGAAATTTAAAAAAAATCCATATGTGTAGGGCAAACAAGCTATCAAAATTGCAATATGAAGTGGAGAACTTAAAATGACATAGCATTTCATAATCTAAAGGGTTTTCTAAACCTGGATGGAATAAAACTACCTCAAATGTAATACTAACAAGGAGGAACAAAAGCGCCCCAAAATAGGAATAACGAAGAGTCAGTTTGGTCAACAAATACGACAAGAAAAGCCAACACTTTTGTGCTTTTAATTCTCTTAATCATTAAATATTTTCAAATATGAATTAAATAGTATTTAACCAGACATTTTGAAAATTTTGTTTCTTTTTTTCCTTCTGGCTTTTAGGAACAGAAAAATGTGTTCTGGACTACAGTAACAATATTAGCTTTTTAAAAATTTTGAATCCTGGGCCGCGGAGTTAGCTCAGTGGTTCTGGTGCCTGTCTTGCAAGCGCAAGGACCTGGGTTCGATTCCCTGGTAACCACATACAACACTGGGTGTGGAGACTCACACCCAGCAGCAACCAGTACCACATACCACAGTGCCGGGCATGGTGGCTCATGCCTATAATCCCAGCACTCAGGAGGCAGACGCCGGAGGATTGCTGTGATGTGAGTTTGAGGCTGAGCTGAGGGCCAGCCTGAACCACAAAGCAAGACCCTACTTCCATATTTTTTCTGTGGCCTTGATTTTCCACTTGCCATTTTGTTTATATGTTTTTTGAAAAAACCTTTTAAAAAATATTTTCAACATCACTAAAGACCTACTCTAGGTCTTCCAAACTCACCTGGATGCTCTCTTCTTTCAGGATTTTCCCTAACTCACATTACTCCTTAAATGTAAAACAACTTTTTACTTCAGGTTTTTGAACTTTCTATGTCTTAACTCTAAGTCTCTTTTCACTGTATTGTTACATGGCTTGCATCTTTGCTTCCTTTAAATTTTCTCAAAAGTCCTAAGAAAGATCATCTTTGACCTCCTACAACGTAATATATAATCTATACTTATATAGGTGTATGTGGAATACATATTCATATTCACATATGACTGTTTCATGCTTTTCTTTTAACAAGTCTCAGTACCTCAGAGATAAGCTACACTCTATTGGGTGTTGGATATGTGTGATTTGTTTTTCTGAAAACATATATTCTCTTCTCAGTACATCTTTGGGCATCTGTCACATCTTGCAGGAATGAGTAGAACCCTCACCTGGTGCATTATACTTTCTTTATCCCATGGTGGCAAGACCCTTCACAGCTTGTGCAATAGCATCTTTATCAAAACCAAACATCTTCAGCAGCTCAGCTGGTTTTCCACTTCTTGGTACCTGGCTCACAGTCAAGCAAAAGACAGTGGGTCAAGGCTCCCCCACAACCTGATCAGAGAGTGCCTCACTGACACCATCCTCACAGGAGTGATTTTGCACTGTGGACCCTGTCCCTGTTAGCCTGGGTGCTGTTATGAATAGCTTTTCTGTCCTGGGGCTTAATAGTGAAGGAGTTCAGCACACAGATGTTGATTTTCTCTTTCTTCTTCATTTCAACTGCCTCCAAGGCCTCATGTAGTCACCCCAGACCCAATCATACTCAATTGTCATCATTGTTCTTCAGAACCACCTTGACTTGTTCAATCTGGAAATCCTCATTGTTGTAGATGATTAGAATTTCTGGGCAGTTAGTCCAGATAAAGCAGATGTCTTTTCTATTGGCTGCTAATTCTACTGCCTTCTTCATATCATCTTGGTCACTTGGGGAAAAGACAGTTGACATGGGAATTGTCCAAAACATAGCCAGATCTTCCAGGGCTATCTGAGGTTCTGGCAGCTACTAATTTTTCTGAGTTCCAGTTAGAGTTTGTGTCTATTGTTTCCTCTACTTTACTTAGTTAGTAGTATTTAGAATAGTGACAAACACAGAAGACATTCATTAAATATGTGTTCAAAATAAGAATTAAAAAATTGGATAAATAAAAGATACAGAATCCAGAGAAATAAATGACATAGCTTTCTATATTATTGTGGGAAAAATGATGAAATTTGAAAGTAGCAACTGTTTACTCTTTTGTCTTTCAAAATATCAAATGCCAAAAAGCTAAAAACAAACAAATAAGAAACCCCCCAAAAAGCCTGGTGTGGTGGCTCATGCCTGTAATTCCAGCACTCAAGAGGCTGAGGCAGGAGGATTGCCTTGAATTTAAGGCTAGCCTGGGCTACATAGTTCAGGGTCAGCCTGAACTACAATGCAAGACCTTGTCTCAAAAAACTAAAAAAAAAGAAAAAAATTAAGATACCAAATGAATATCATCAAATCTATGCTGAAAAATAGAGTTTTTAAGGTCCAACTTAGTTTTGTCCACTTTCTCCAGCTTAATTTAAATTTCCCATATTAGTTTCCTGAGCACTGAATCATTCCATAAAAGAAATGATTCAAAATAAATGCTTTGTTTTTCACAACTAAGATGAAAAGAAGTTGTTTCAAAGTAAGTTAAAAGCCAGGTAGAATCAAGTCATTCTCAGCAAAAGCTTTATTTTTCTGGTAGGAGGTTTTGAAATCCTATGATTTTGTTATACAGTTATCTGTTTTAGAAGATTAGGCATATAAGAGCAATGGCCAATGTATAATTTCTGACAAAAAGACATGTTTACAAGAAGATATCAAAGGAAATCCCTGGTTTAATCTGAATATCTTTTTTTCCTAAAAAATATCTTATTTTAAATTATACAATGGAAAGAAATAATTCCTTGTATTTTAGATATTATTCAGGAAAAGTAAGGAGAGAAAAGTACTTAAGAAGAGATATGAAGGGGCCGGGGAGTTAGCTTAGTGGTTCCAGTGCCTGTCTTACAAGCGCAAGGACCCGGGTTCGATTCCCCAGTAACCACATAACAATACTGGGTGTGGAGACCCACACCCAGCAGCAACCAGTACCACATACCACAGTGCCGGGCGTGGTGGCTCACGCCTGTCATCCCAGCACTCGGGAGGCAGAGGCAGGAGGATTGTGATGTGAGTTTGAGGCTGAGCTCAGGGCCAGCCTGAACC
>PVIR01002553.1:0-21819 GCA_004026965.1 Petromus typicus | reverse complement strand
ACTTTCAAAAGATTAATCCCCACTCTATTCTCACTCATGTTCATTAACTTGTATTTCACCAGGACATTCATCAAATACCTTTATTTAGCTCAACTTTTTGTTTTTGCTCCTAGTTCTCAATTGTGCTTTCCTTTGTGACTTCACTTAAGTCTTTTTCGTTATGTGGCATGTTGAATGTGAAGAGCAACTGCAGGTATGAAATAAAGTTCATTGAGAAGAAAGAATGTGACACTCGCAGTGAACAAAGTAGAAACAGATATATTTTAGAGGTGATTGAATTAGCAATTCTTACAACTAGTATTATATTTTTTGACACGGGGTCTTTCTAAATGTCTGGAGCAATCCTCTTTGGGAAAATTAATTGGATAATTGAGACTACAACTGGGCTGAGCTTTCTTGTCTGCAGCCCAGCTATGGCATAGCAGGACCAGAGGATTTGACTCTTTATTTTGCTTCAGGGAATAAGAAAGACTCCAATGGTCTCACATGCTGTGATGCTCCAGGGCAGAACTACACAGGGACTTTCATCTACATAATTTTGCATTGTTCTAAGATGTAAGAACATGCTGCCCTCTGAGTGACCAGTTGACCTGTTATATTTGTTACTGCTGCTGTGCTGAAAGTACTACCCTCTGTGTGACATGTAATATTAGTTACTCTGGATGTACCGACGAAAAGGTCTGGTAAGGTCAGGTCTGCTGTCTTTGCTGCCCAGAGTAGTATGGATCAGGCCCAAGCTCAGCTTCTTCTCTAAGTCTCATTTCTGCATATTTATTATTTCTCCTTGTGCTGTTGGACTCACAGGAAACTGGAACTTACTGCAAAGGTTCTAATTACATTCCTTTCCCCTCTGCTCTACACCGCAGGTTGGCTTCAACTTATAGTCTCTTGTGTTGGTCTCTTGAGTGGCTGGGATTACAGGCACATATCATTACATCCACTTTAGAATCCATATGTCTAAATTATGCTGGCTTGTACATGATTTTCCAAATTAGTATGTTAAAAATCACTTAAACATATCATATAAAGACTAATATACAATTATATGTAAAATTTGATACAAAATCTTTTATATTACTAATTACAAAAAAGTGGTTTGAATTAGGCAACAAATGAAAATTCTTGTATCTTTATTTCTTACAACTTTTCTTTATTTGACTATTTTGATATTAATGCTTTCAATTATACATATTTCTCAAAAATATCACTCAGCAAGAATAAAGAAAATTAGGACACTAGGATCTTCTAATTATATCTAAAATAGTCTCATATTCATAAAATTTTTGACTTATTCTCCATTCTTTTAAAACTCTAAAATCCACTTTGCACTGTTGTATTCAATAACTGCTATAAGAAATACCAATTTTATTCATTACCCCGAGTAGAGAGTATGAGTCAGATTCATATATTGCATAATAATTGGAAAATGGTTAAATAAGCGAGTCTGATGTAAAAATATCTTAAAAGGTGATAGAGTGCTGTCAGCATTAATGAGTGGTAAACCAAACAATGTGATGCATTGTTGTATTTCTAGGTCATAGCAGCCTCTCCTCAATCCTTCAAGAACATTATTCAGACAAAAACTATCAAATAAAATCTCTATTAGATGTCAAAATATCTATAAAAGTTTTCTTCTTGCTCTTTCATATTCACTATTACCAGACTCCTGGTACAGCAAAAAATCATTCTAACTAAATGCATAATATTCTTATCAGAAAGAAAGTATTCTTATAATTTATATTTTTCTCTAATCCCCTTACTGTTTAGTTACTCTATGAGTAAGACATATAATCACATATAAAAAGTAGAAGTATTACAAGGTATAAATTTAAAAGTAAGTCATTGTCTTACTGTAATCTCTCTAGCCAACAAGTCCTCTTCTATAGAAAGATATTTTTTAAACCAGATTCAGGTGAAACAGACTGGAGATATTCTACGACCATGTAGGTGTGAACATGCCATGTTTGCACACCTGTACATACTGTTTCTCCCGAGAAATACTGTGTTGAATCTACTATTTTCAATCTTTTTTCTTCACTTAACATGATTTAGTATCTTTCCATATGAACACATAAAGAAATGCCTCTATTTTGCTCATAGTCTAACGATGTTCATTGTGTTAATAAATTGTAATATTATTGACTAGTTCTCAAATAGTGTCTATTTAAATAATTTCTAGTTGTATACAATTCAAAAAACAGTAACTATGCATGTACCTACAAATACATATAAACATGGTGAGTGGAATGTATAAGTGCATCTGCAATATAAATTTGAGAATTGCTCAGTGAATGTGTGTCATCTTGGTCCCAATAAATACTGCTAAATTAATCTACATATAGGCTTTATCAATGAAATGCCCATTAGCAATGTAAAAACACCTGATTTTCAATGTCTTTACCATTTTTTAAAGTTGCTAACCTGGTGAGTTAAGTTTTCATTTTTATTTTTATTTATTCTAGCCTAAAATGATTGATTATATTTTCATTTACTTCAAAGCCAAATCACCTTTCTTTTCTATGAATTCTGTATATTACATGTATACTTTTGTATTGAATTGTTTGATTTTGTTCATTGATTTGTAAGAATTGGCATATGCTTTTCTTATGATATTGTCTGTGATATGATTTGCATGTAATTTTGTATTTGTTTGTGTTTTCTTTTTCTTCATTAATTTGGAATAAACTCAATGTATTTGGAACTGTATCAATTCTATAAACCCCTACTAATTCTACTACCTCTTCATATAAATTTATATAAAATATAATAATGTCTTTGCTATTAGGAACTATCAAGAACCTTAGTAGGTACCACTAACTGCTCAAAATGTTACATCAAAACACAAATGACCTTAACTTCTGTTTTCAATCTCTTTATGCCATTCTCATCAATAAAAATATAATTTACCTTTCATGATATCTAAATCTGATCCCAAAATACATATTAAATCCCTTCATTTTACTATATGGAGTACATTTTTCCTCCTCCTGAAGAGTGTGTTTTTTGATATTCTTACCTTCTATCAATATTGTTCTTATTTTATATTTTTCTTGAATTTTATTTCTTCCTGTTATTTTAATACAGAAGTATGTTTTGTTTAATATATATATGACATACTCTTTGACCAAGAGAGTATAACATTTGAAATATTATGCAACCTATAAAACTCATGTAGTGAAAATAAATTATATATATATATATATATATATATATATATATATATAAGTTCTTTTGCTTATAACTAGCTTTGAAGACATAACATATCTGTTGTATAAGTATTTATTAATTTTAATGAAGTTACATATGCTTTTAGAAGAATTTATATTATAGTAAATAAGCATTACTGACCAACATGCAAAGTGAATTTTTGTGCTTCTCATAGAACAGAACAGATGAATAAATCTGATTTGAATATATAATTGATTATTGATTTTTCTTTTGTTTGATATAATAATTATATTTCTCATCTTTTAAATAATTAAGTTTATTAGATTTTACTACACTACAAATAAATATTTTATCAAACTAATTTCATTGTATGCTCATTGCTTGAATAAACAATGAAAATAAATGTAGACACATGGTTATATATAACTGTCTCCATTTTCTGAAGCCAAAATCTCAACTTTCAAATTTAAGAATATTTCTAGACATCAAAGCAGTTGTTATTAGGAAAAGAGAAGAGCAAGTTTTTCTTTCTTGGAAAGCCTGAAAACTTTACTGTGGTTTCAAGACATAAACCAATAACAAAAAAGAATCATGAAACTAATACTCAAGCTAGTTTGTATTATAAATTTCCCATTGAAAAGAAATATATGCTCTGGTGGCTTAGTATTCAATATATAAACATATTTAATAAAAGAAATTTGAGTAATAACAGTTTGTATAAGAAAGAAAAATAGAAAAACTAAAGGAAGAGGAAATAATCTCAGGGCAATAATTCAGAGCCGTCAGACTGGTTTATATTATTATTTATAAAAATTCTGCAGCACTGGGACTTAGACCAAAGTGAGTCTAGTGAGAGACTCTGGCACACCTAAGCTGTAAGTTTACAATATACAACTATTGTCAGTTTGGTTAATACACACACACACACATACACACACACACACACACACACACAGATCATTCTATATATTCAATATATGCTCTATCATTCTTACTTCCTCTACTCTGCTTCTCCCACTCACCTTCCACTCTGCCTTCTTCCCTAGATCCCCTTCCCTTACCATCTCTACAGAATCTACTTCACTGCTTATCAGTGCAATATCCTCATCAGCTCTCTAAGCAGATGATGGCAGCATTTTGAAGTGAAGCTAACAGTTGATAAGTGGTAGATCAGTCAACAAGGTTGGAGTGAGAAAATTGTCACCTATACCTTATCATTATAATACCTAAAGACATAATACTTCCCTACAATATACAAGCATACTGTCTTTGTATTGGTTAGTGAGTGTACCTACGAAAGCAAACCCAGGCAAGATGTTAGTTATAATTTTCTTTTAGTCCACAAGTCCATGGAACATTGACTACTAAAGACATCTTGCACCAGGTCACATTCTAAAGAAAGAGAAGGTATGCTAAGTCTCCTTCTCCAATTTTACCTATATCAAAGCACCAGCAGATCATAATTATACTCAAAAGCACTATCATGAAGTATCACCACCAAAGAAAGAAATTTGTATTTGAATTAATCTTTATTTTATGACCAAAAGTATACTTTGGAGAATTCTTTGGAGGCTAAAATACACATAAATATGTTGACAGCACAGCATCTGAATATGTCCAGATTCAACTTATTTATTAAAGATAGACATTCTGCTGTTCTATTGAAGAGAAAGATGGTAATACGTAGTGATGAAATATATTTAAAAATAGCAAGAATATTATGAATATGTTCAGAATAAACAAAGGATAAATATTTAAGGTTATGGCTATGATGACCATTCAAAGTTGATGATTACAATTTATATATATTATATATAATTATTTAAATTATTTAAATGTGTATTTATATACACATTGTTCCCATAAATATGTACAATTATTACATTTCATTTAAAAATCTTTAAAATAAATAGAAATTTCAGTGGTTTGAGAAATCTCAATAATTGGAGCATTCAGGTGACTCCCTTGCAAAGGGCTATACTTAGAGAAGTGTTATTGTTAGCATATATGTAGTGAACAGAACACATATTCTTCTAAGTATAAGATGTGGATATAATTGCACATCAAATGTAAAATAAAAATCATTTAACAGTTTGCAAATATGTTCTTTTGATGATTGCTAAACCTTGACTTCTGAAATTTTATGCTAGGTTTGATTTAGGAATGGAAAATGAGAAGCTTAATATTTAAAAAGCTTAATATAAAATTTTAAAGTCATTTCTGAGGTGAATTGAATGCTCTGGATAGAGTTATTCTCCCATCAAAATGCTATTAACATCTAAAGAAGATCTTTTCTGTAAATTTAAAGATTCCAAGTACCATTGCCTTTTCTTTTTCTAAACAGTTACTTTGTTCACATACCTTCAGACTCCAGTTCTGAGTAGCTACAATTCTCCATGTGAAATTGCTTTTAATTCATTTCACTTTGTGTGTCAGAGACTCACCAGACAGATTCCCAACATGTCATATTCCAATGCAAAGTCACTCTTGCATTGGTTTCTGGTGCAGCCAATTGCAAAAATTTTAATACAACTATCAACTTTCTTTTGCAGTGATGACTGCAAGCCTCCGTGTCAGAGGGACTATATTTGTCTTGACAACTCTGCCACAGAATATAATCCAAATGTGGTTACACCCCTAAGATATAAGTCACCACAACACCAAAAACAAATGCGTAACAAGAATATACAGGGAATTACACAATATCTGGATGAAAGGGGGAAAAAGGAGGCACTAATAATTTGACAGAAAATGAGCTGGAATTTTAGCTCAGTAGTAGAGCACTTGTCTAGCATCCATGAAGCCATAGGTTCCACCCCCAGCCCCAAAGAGAAAATAAAACCAAAGCCAAAAACTTCATCATCCAAAATTCTTTAAAAGTATCTTTCCTTCTATTACTGTTATTCAAAAGATAGAGAGAGCTACAGTCTCATCATTTTGTGGAAGGGAGTAACTTAGTCCAGTCCAGTGACTTAATCAGACATGGTTCTAGGTCCTAGAGACTATGCCTTTCTAGAGGTAGGCAAATGAAAAACAAGTAGGAAAAATATAAAATACAATGGAAGAGAAGCAAGCAAAAAGAAAAGTTTGTCACTACTTTTGAGGTTAAAGTTATATATTTTAAGTCACTTGAATATGTTTATTTCTAAATTCTAATATATATGTCGATTAATGTGCTAAAATTGTCGTAGCCATGGGAGGAAAAACTTGAAAATAACATGTTTCTTATATTGACAGTTCTCAGAGCAGGAAACATGAAGTGCCACACATAGCTACAAAGCACAGACCAGACATGGTGGAGGACACTTGCAGTCCCAGCACTTAGGAGACAGGAAGACTGATTTCTACACATTGGAGCCCAGCCTGGGTGACATGCTTTAAAGTCAGCCTGAAGTACAGAGAGAGAGAGAGAGAGGCTGTCTCAAAACAAAGCAAATCATACAAAAAATTCAAACCCAAAGCCATAGGAGGCCACAAACAGCAAAGTGCTTGATCAAATAGAGAAGAGCCAAAACGTGAGAGAGAGTTTGTAAGTCAAACTCTAGTGAAGTCAGGTGCACTCATCTCGATTCCCTTCAGTTAGGTGAACTTCATAGAAGATGCCACCACCCACAAAAACATGAAAGCCAGGAGGGAGTCAGACAGCAGCTGCTGGGTTTGTTGTCCAGGGATTTCAACTGATTTTGAGCAAGCTCTAAGAATGAGGACAGTGAGAGGATGTTGAAACAACAAAGCATAAATTCAAATGGACGGTTCTTAAAACACTTATAAAATACTTAGTGCCAGTGAGTGGGCAGTGCCTGATTAAATGATGACAATATACTCTTAGTATTCCTCCAAATACCATGTATGAGAGGATGGTGAAAGTTCTAGAAACTTTTGAGATTTGTTTAAAAATAGTCCATGGTGGATACCGACCAGCATTTAGAACTGGCAGATCCCACTGTAGGCATGAAAGAAACCCTGCATCCTCTTTCCTTGTAATTGAGTTGTTCAATTAAGAACATTGTAGTGGGAAGAAAAAGGCATTATCATTTACAAAGACATGGATCTAAGTACCAACCCTGTTAATTCTCTTGTATATATATGTAGACTCCTTAATCTTAATAACATCATTTATAAAGTAGAGAAATAGGATTTGCCTTAAAAGGTTGATGTGAAAATTATGAGATAATACACACAAAGCATCTACCATAAAGACAAGATTATTTTATGTAATAGAAGAACATTTTTTACTAATGCTATTTATTATGCTCTGAATTATGCTTTTTAACAAGCTTACTAGCGTTTTAAATTCTGTGAACATTTGTAGCTTTTTAGCACCTATTAAATTCTGTACATCTCATAAATACTCGATAACTACATGTTGATTGAGTACATATGCCTAAAGTTAAAAAATCACATATCTAAATTAAAACTCAAAGTAACAAGGAAGACTGTCTTACATTATTGTAATCATAAAAGAAGCTAAGTCCAATGTAGTAGTTTAAGTCTTCTTGTAACTTTAAATTCAGAGGTATCATAGAACGACTAAGGACAGTGAAGCCAAATTGTCTGGATCTGAATTCTTCATGTATGTGCACTGAGATAAAGGTAATTCTTCTATGAAACAGGAGTAGATAATTGAATTATCTCACAGAACTCTTGGAATGAGTAAATAAAACAATAAAGCTATAGCATATAATGCCTCTAGAATGTAGTAGGCAATACCAAAGAGTTTAGCACACAGTAGGCACCATAGAAGTATTAGCTATTAAAATCAATGACAAGTTAGTATCATTAATGTGGAAGCAAAATTCCCTCAATGATACTGTAGGCAACCATCTGCAGTTTAGGCATTAAAGTTTGAATATCAATGGTAGAAAGTAGTTGACTCTGTTTCAATTTTGACTCCAACCAATCGCAAGTGAATCGTGAAGTCTCTCTAATGGCCTGAACTCATTAGTTAACTGTGGGACTGGGGGAGATTTTGTTTGTGGACCATCCTGTTTCTACTATCATAATTTTCTCTCTAATAATTTTTAGTGCATCTTGTGAGATTATTTATCTTCCCCTGGTAGTGCAATTTCAATTTTAAAAAATAAAGAAGTCAGTTGGAAAAATTCTTTTTTTTTTTTTTAGGTTTTTTGAGACAGGGTCTCGCTTTGTGGTTTAGGCTGGCCCTGAGCTCAGCCTCCAACTCACATCACAATCCTCCTGCCTCTGCCTCCCGAGTGCTGGGATGACAGGCGTGAGCCACCATGCCCGGCACTGTGGTATGTGGTACTGGTTGCTGCTGGGTGTGGGTCTCCACGCCCAGTATTGTTATGTGGTTACCAGGGAATCGAACCCGGGCCCTTGCGCTTGCAAGACAGGCGCCGGAACCACAGAGCTAACTCCCCGGCCCTGGAAAAATTCTTATACATAAACTTTCACATGACTGTCAATTTTATAGCATCAAGTCTTTTCCATATACAATACAGTACAAATCTAATGGAAATGAGGGAGCAGGTTCAGGGGGAGCAAAGAAGGGAAAGAAAAAAATTGATGGTAAAAAAGAAAAATGGAAGCAAAGGTTATGCATATAGGGGGGTTGGAAGATGAAGGGAGGGAAGGACAATGGGAAAATATGAATCAAGGATATGTCATGTACAGGTACAAATTTTCAGTGATGGATGAGATCATAATGCATCCCTAAAATGTACTGATAATAAAGAAATAAAAAACACTCTGATGCTATTTCTTTTTAAAACCACTTCACATTGGTTATTGCCCTTGGAATGGAACTAAAAAATACAGTAAAGTAGCAAAGATATGTGCAAAAGAGACCTTTTTAAACTGCAGGCAATTAAGCAAGCTCTCTGGAAATTGCAGTACAAAGATCTTTGTCACAGCACAGCCACCTGCTCTACTCCCTCTGGTTCTCATATTCCTTTTCTTCCACAGGTCAACGTGGACAATGGTAAGTTGAGGTTTTGTTAAAGCAGCATCACAGAACCTTTGAATGATATAGGACTTCCGTTACAATTCCACTTCAACTTGTTTTACAGCTGAGAAGAATGAAGCAAAAAACTGTTCTTTAATTCTTTAAAAGGGACACAGAAATTACAAATAATCACATATCAATTTTATGTCCTAAATCATCCTTTTTAGTGCTACATCGTTGTGCCTTTGTGAAGAACTTCTTACCTAGTACAGCCTAAAAGAGAATTCTATAAGTCTCTTTCTTCTTGGAATCACATCATGCTGTATGTTGACTTTAAAAATATGTTCCACTATCTCATGATTCTACTACCCCCAGTTTCCATAAGAATTATTCTTGTGATCAGAATTCTTGACCTTAAACCTAAAGCGATCCTGCACTCCACATAAAAATGGCAATCACATCAAATAAACTTTGTATGTGAATATTTGAGAGCTTTCTTATGGTCCCTGCATTTAGGAATTTAGGATTCAGCCTCAAAAATAGTGTCATTTGACACAATATGATAAATAAATGCTTCATTCAGCTCTATAATATGATGTTGAAGAATTATTAGCCTTGGTTCATGGCTCATGGGAGTTTGGAGATGTTAGAAATTTTTGTCTTTATTTTTATCAGACTCTGGAGTAGTATTCTAAAAATTTATTTAAGTATTAGTTTCATATAGCATTATTTTTAGTTGGGGAATATTGCATGATCTTACAATCAAATTTAATATATCATATATACACTTACATTTATAAATTATTGATAAGCTTCAAATATTATCAAGTTATAATGAAGTTTGTTTTTCTTTTGCTCTATAGTGAAAAACAGTGTCAAATTTGAAAATTGAAAAGTATTTAATTGTTCTTACTTATCAATGCTTTTATCACCATACTTAAGCAAAAATGTGATATAGTTATGTACCAATATGTGAAAAGCAGAATAATGCCACTCTGTCCCCAAAGAAAAGGTCTACACCTGCATCCCCCGAAACCTGTAAATGAGAGGTTACAAGTGAAAGGGGAACTAAGATTATAGGTAGCTTTGATATCTTTCGTCAAATGACTTTTAAAAAAGAAGTATAACATGGATTATTCAAGTGAACCCCATTCAGTCCTAGGGAACCTGAAGTAGAAGAGGTATACAGAAAAAGAGAGTTAAGTAGTCATGACTACTGAAGAATAATCCTAAAAATCCAAAGTTTATGGCTGTGAAGGTGAGAGGGGGCCATAAGCCTTGCAATGTGGGAAGCATATACAATTTGGAACAATCAAGGAAATGAATTTTTCTGAAAGCTTCAAGAAAAGGGTGCAGTCCCCTTGATAGCTCCATCAGTAAAACTTAAGTCAGATTTCTAAATTTCAGGAATTTAGAATAATAAATTCATATTGTTTTAAGTCATTAAATTTTGGGTAATTTGTTTCATAAGTAATAGACACCTAATCCACATTACTTTTTCTTTTTTAATTTACCATTTGATTCACTGGAAATTGAATATTTTATAACATTTATAAAGGGCTCTATGTGAATAAGTGATTATATTTTAATGTAATTTAGCCATACCAAATCTCATTATATAAAAAGCAGGGTTTATTATAAGGACACTGTTCTACATAGTGCCACAGAGAGTAGATTACCCATGAAAAATTTTAGATATGTCTAAATAAGTCAAATAACAAGTTTTAACACAGAGAATGAAGAACAATACTTTGCTATCAATATGCATTACCAGCAAGTATATTAATCAGTGCAAGAACTTTACATTCATGATGAAAAACTGTGTGTCAATAAAGATATCACTCAAAGGAGGTTTCTATCCCCACAAGCACAACAGATGACCAAATTGCTTGCTGTTAAATACTGCACAGAAAGAAATTAAGGCATCAGGGAAAAGAAATTACGTGAGAAGCTATTGTGATATAAATCGAGAAGATGATTCCCAGAGTTACACAGGATTGAATAGATATAAATCAAGGATGGACTGAAAAAATGACATATGCAAGGAAATTACAGCATTATGAGACTGAGGTGAAGCAATGTCGCATAATGACAAAATATCTCAATATGGCTCTGGGAAACAGTCCTGTGGCATTAAAATTATAATAATCTATAAACTGTGAAGGAAGAACAAGTGGAAAAGCTGGAAAATATGTTTAAGATGTTGGAAACCCTGTAGTATCTATCATTGGCCCAAATTATCCATCATCACTTCTTTTAACATTCCCTGCATGGAAGAATTATTCCATGTGACATTTCTAAAGCTGAATAATCTTTCTTTCACATATGAGGAATCATTAGCAGAGAGGAAAGAAAGGCCAATTTTAAAATCTGTAATCATCATTCAGCTTGAGATAACAGAAATAAGTGTGTAGGTCTTTCTCTGATACTCGTGAACAACAGAGATCTACCATACATAGAAAACACAGCTCGTCGTCAAAGCTGATACACTATGCTTTTGCACTCTTCTCCATTTGCAACAATAAGGGAGGCTCCACAAATAGAGACTGAGTTATTTCCACTGTTCTCAACTTCTTTTTTCAAGTTTCTCCATAAATTTCTATTGTGTCAACATGCAGAGAATTGATTGCGTATTTTTTCAGTCTGTCTTTGAAACTAGAAGAACTAGATTCTTCTATGCAATTAAAATTCATGATTATGTTCTCCTTTCATAATACCATTCCTTGTACTCTCTCCCCATTCTTGCCATCTCTTGCCCAATACCCTTCAAGATTGTTCCACTTCTAGCTTATAATGTAACCCCCTGGATGCATATATTCTATCAAAACATCACCTGCCATGGAGAGTCTAACACATTTGTTCCATAATAACTAACAGCTGTAAAGCATGAAGCAAGAAGTGATGTCTACGAATCCATGTTATTATGTAAATTACTAGTGGTTTTTTTTCTACTAAAGTCTTGAAGATAAGACTTTTTCACAAGAGTAACATGAAATTCACCCTCATAGACTATACATTAATAGTGTTACTTACTAGTTTATACATTTGTGGATGTTCCACATATATAGTACAGAGCCAAGCATTACATTTTACAACTGAATACAGACATAGTCCTAGTTCGACATATCAAGTTTTAACTACATTAAAGCTTCTAGAATTTCATACTTAAGAACACAATATATACTTACAGATGTATAATGATATAATGCTACATGTAATTAAAGTGCTTTTCCCATTAGCAATATCTAAGGGGTCTAAAAACCTATGTGCAAATGAAATTAGTACTATTTCTTGAATGGTGACAGGACTCTGTTAGGGGTACTGGTGGTTTATTAAATAAACAGCAATTCTAAATTAGGTTATCCTGGTTTTGACAATTTCTGCAAACTGACATTTTCATTTGCTTCGTTTCATGGAACAACCCATCATGCAGATATATTACTTGTTGAAACCTCATAAAAGCTCTATTTTTCTCTGGGCTGTGAGCATGAATTTCTAATGAACTTGGCTCTAGGTTAAAGGCAAGTTCTCATCCATAACTGCAAGGAATAGTTTTATTTTGCTGAATACCAATTTAAAAATATCAGTGCAACACAATCTCCTTATTTATAATATTTTATACATAAAGCATTGCATTCGTGACCTTGAATTGGAAAAATTAAGAGAAAGAAAAAGATAGAAGGCTAAAAGTCCTGAAAGACTTCCTTATTTGCTGCTTACACTTACAGACCAAGATTTTTGATCCAATCAGTGATGGTAAGCACAGTAATACAGCCTTTCTAAGCTAACCAGAAGAGAGCTCAATTTTCTTGCTAACGATCTCACAGCAGGGTCATCTCCCAACTCAACGTGGAGTGTGACTTTACTAATATTTATCATATCCTGGCTCAGTAAAGTCATAGAGAAGTTATTTCTTTATAACTTGGTAAATGGAAGTAGTGTTTGAATATCCTGAAGAAGGAAGTACATTCACAAATGTACTTTTATTTCAGTTGAGACTTCGGATTATTTTTCCACTATCAAGTGTTAACAATTATGGGTTAAAAAATACATTTTATTGCAAAACAGTGTCACAAACAGCAGAAAAATGTTAAAACTGTCAGTTAACTATTGTCTATAGAATGTTTTCAAGGGTTATGAGCTATGTTTCCATTGATATGTCTGGTGATTTGGTGCTTCTCAAATATAATAATAGAGAACAAAATCTTGCTGCACAATGTTACGTTCAGTGAGTCATTGAGGATTATGCATTCACTGGCTTTCAAGTGGAATCTGGTAACCAAATGGCTGGTTATAGAAAGGTTTGGCCATATCTCAGGAAGGGAAGGGAACCTCAGCTTCAATAGCAGCATGAACTCATTAAATGATAGAATAGCTGGCAAATGCACTTCATGTTATAATATTTGGTTATTTTAATTGAATTATAAAAGAATAAATATATTTTATGTTTATGAATTCCATAAGTGGTAGAGATAGAATTCTAACACAATTGTAAGTTGTTTCTTAAGTGGTCTTTCCTATCTCAGTGGTTCTTCCATAATTTGTTAATTTTTACTTCCATCTAAATATACATGCATAAGTGATGCTTAAATAGCATTTGCTGTGTATGTAACAATCCTGGAAGATATTTATATATTTACTTACAATTTGAGGAATGCATTTATAAATAAAGCAGAAAAGTATAATTTCAAAACTGATGTAAGAAAAAAGGAAAAACAGAGATAAAGAGTGAGATTAAAATTAAAGCACGTGTAGATTAGCTCAACAGTTAACTGAAAGAAGAAAACCTAGTTAATTAACAATTATAGCAACACATAATTCAGTAGCAATACAACTGTTCTGTGGGTTTTATAATATTATGCAAGACCTCCATCATATTGCCTTTTAAAAAAGAAGCCTCATTTGTGAAACTGTGCATTTGTTCCATGTGATCAATTTATATAGATATAGACTTAATATATATTCAAGAGCAATCTATTAGAATTTACCCCATTTCTCAGATGACCAAACTGAGGTTGTGAAGAAATTTACACAAAGTCATATAGCAGGGAAAGAGTAGAACTGAGACTGAGCCAGTACCCACACACTTCATATTGCCTTCCATTATACTGTAGGAGTTGGAGAAAGTGGAATGGCTTCTTTATATGGCTAGAGGAGAAGAAAAACCAGAGAAAGTAGAGTCCCTTCAGTGTTACAATTATATTAACATTTGTCGATCTGTTGCATAGGACAAGCTCTACAAATATAAGTTAAATGAATTGTGCTGTTTCATTCAAAACAGACTTAAGTGGAAAGCATTATTGATATTTTACAAATGAAAATATTGAGGCACAGTGAAGCACAACTTTTGGAAGTATCAGAGATAGAACATATTAGTAGAATAATCTGAACTGAGGATTTTCAAAGACCAGAAGCCTTCTGAACTGGGTTAGTGGAGGAGTTAAAAAAGACTGGCAAGTGCAGGTTAAAGAAGCCAAGGACATTGTAATCAGGGCTTTATGGGTTATTCTGGTAGAATCTCAGAAGAGCAGAATGCTGATACTGGTGTGGATTGTAAAGGCCAGGCTTTTGAGGTTTCAAAAAGAGAACTCTCCCAGGAAATTGAGTAGAAGCATGTTGCACTCTGAAAAAAATACATTATAGTTAGCTAATGCCATGACATTGTGGGGGTGGGGGTTGAGATTAACAACAGTAGACTAATTCAAGTGCTAAAGAAAACTACAAGGCAGCCTAAAGATCAGGCTGGGTGCTGTTGATTGTGTTTAGCCCGACTGATATCAAGAATCAGAGGCAAAAAGCAGAGTAGAAAAATTAGAATTGGTTAAATTTTCACTTTAAATAAGCCATGTGTAAAATTGAAATCAAGGGCAGTATAGTTGCTGAAGAGATTAGCATATTTATGAACAAATCAAGTGAGGTTTTGTGATACGTAGGTATAATTTGAACACTCTTATAGGCTGAGGAGAAGGATTATAACCTTTGAGTTCAACTTGGAAGACCTATAGCTATAAGTAAGACCCTAAGTCAACATTAAAAAAGAAAAAAAAAAGGGGAGGGATATAGCTCAGTGTGAAGGCCAGGGTTCAATACCTAATACAGAAAAAAAAATCTACAAATTGAACAGAGACAAGAAGAAAAATGTCTTGCGCCCATTTTAGGAAGCCTCAAGACTGCCTATCACCTGCGGAAAGCAAAAGTACAGACTTTTCTTTTGAGAAGAGCTCCCTTGGTCTTCTTGGTTGAAAGAGCCTCTTTGCAATTGGTTCACTGTATTTCAGGTAACAGTGCTCATCCAAACAGGCAGACAGAGGCTGCTGCAGCGTGGTTTAGGGGTGAGGATTACTCCTCCCTCTGGCAGCAGACCTCATGATGCTAGTTGCTCAGCCATGCAAAATGAAAGAGCTATGTGGTCATGGAGACTTCCACCTACATATCAAAGGACAGCCTGGGAAGCCAACCAGCTTTTCTCTGAGACACAGCTGTTTGAAACTGTGAAATGAAGCCAAAGGTTCAATGAAGACCCCAGGAATTTAACGACGGCAGGAGCCTGAAACATCTGCTGAAAAAAGATATAGGCAGCTAGTGAACCCAGCCCAAGAGCAAAGCTATGTGGGCTGCCACTGGGAAGGCCATCTGGGTGGGGCTTCCCAAATACTTTGGAACTCACTTCTCACTTCACCTGCCTATGTGTCAGATACAGATCAATAGGACTTAGCATTTCCTCTGCTTATTTTCTGTTTTGCTTTTATTCTGTTCATTTCTGTCCTCCAGTCCTCATTTTTAGAGTGCAAATATTTACCTTGTACTAGTGTATATTGCAAGTGTAGAAACTCCTTGAATTTTAAAGATTTTGTTATTTTAACTTTTAATTTTCACAGTTTATACATAGCTGAAAGTTTGAGTCTCAGTAGACTTTTGACCTGTATTTTGCGAGTCATGCTGAAATTGGGGAACAGATCAGTACATTTTTGGTTTCATGCAGGATAATTCTATTATGCTAGGCATAATTATGACCTGGTTATTGTCTGCAGTGAAAGATTAAACATTATATAAGGAGATGTATTTGCATATCAGGTTGACAAGGAGTGGAATCTAACAGTTAAATTTATTATCTACTTCACGAGTTTGGGCGCCACCTAGGGGTTTAGTAAAACACTTCTGTGTGTTGTGTTGGACATAGTCATGCTGGGGTCTTTAACTGGCCCCTGGACTCATTCTCTCTGGCACTGCACCCTTTCTTTACTTCTCATTTACCATGACCTGAGCAGTTTTGTTTCACCATGCCTTTCTTTGAGGATTTTCCTACCGTACAGCTGTCAAATTGTGAACTAAATCTGAATTCATGAGCCAAACGAAACCTCCCTTTCCTCCCTTAAATTGTAGTTGTTGAATATTATATTCCATCGACAGGAAAACGAGTCAATAGAAAGCCATATGTTAAATATTTTATTATAAATTTCCCCACTTCTTACATTATAAGAATATATCTACATATTATGGAGGACTAACAAAAGTTTGGGGAGTATACTTTCATTTAGTCCATGCATCAAAATATGCATATGACATTCTAGCATCCTTCTAAGATACAATATCCTGCTGGGAAATGTACAACATGCTAATATTTTTGAACTATGAAGCCTTGAACTTTCAAATTCATGAAGATTAAATTTTATAATGTTTACAAGGAAGATGACTCAGGTCCCAGTATGGAAAATTTTGTGTAGAGATAACAGGTCTTAGTTCAAGGGTTACCACAGTGACCCAGAGCAAAACACAATGAGAATCTCTGTCTCTTATCTATTGCTGCACAGTCACCATAAATTTGGTGACACAAGCAAACATAAGTTGATCATTTCAGTTTCGTTGGGTAAGGAAATTAGGCATAGTGTAACTGGGTCCCCTGCCCCAGGCTGCCTCAAAATGTAACCCATGGTGCATTCTTTTGTAGCCCACATCATTGTCTTCTCTGTCTTCTTCCTAGTTTCCAACTAGGGGCCTTTCTTATCTCTTCAAGGCTACTTAAAATTAATGGCTAAGTGATCCTGCTACAGCCTGTCTCATCACATGACTGCTTACGTTGTCCAGGAGTGATTTTCACCAGCAGGAGAACTGCGCTCTTCAGAAGGGCCCAGTTCTAATTTTAGGGTCTTTTGCCTAATTAAATTGTGCCAGCTCAGGACAATTACCCTTTTGATTAGTTCTGAATCAAGTAATTTAAACCTTAATTGTACAGGTATAATGCCTTTCACATTTGCTGTGTAATGCAAACTAGTCAGGAAAGTGGCATCCACTTTATTTACAGTATCACCCATACTCAGTAGGAGTGGATTGTCCTGGACATTCACAGTAACTGGGAGAGGAATGTTGGTCATCTTACAGGCCATCTGCTTTCCAAGGAACCTGAACTTATAATCCCTATTTAGCAGAGTGTGCTGAATGCATGATACTAGATATAGTTCTGTGTTACAACCAATCAGAAATGGGGTGGAGGATTAGACAGAAGGCACATTAACAAATACTAGAAACTGCATTTTCTTGAGAGAACAATGAAAAGCTTTAATTGATTTCTCAATATAAAAGCATTACAGGGATAACAAATTTGATTTGAGACATTTTAAAATGTTAAAAATATTGTAAAATAATGCCCAGCAGTTAGTTAGCATCTTGAATCCAGAAGTGGAGTTGGGAGTGGCTCTGATTTGTGCAGTGAAAGACTGGAAGTTACTCAAACAATAATCAGGTAGAAATAGTAGAAATGGATGGGATTCCCAAGAGTGTACAAGAAGAAAAAATGACCCAGCATAAGTACTGATACAAGGTAAATTAGGAGAGAACCTTCTGAGTTCAATTTAATATGCCAAACTTTCAAAATTCTTCCTGTGACAATACACTTAAAATATAGGCATAAAAATTAATATCTTGGGCATCTTACTATCTATACATATTTTTACTGTTACTGTGCATCAAACAAACTTTGGTGGTAAAGTATCTCTTTCATCATTGTAACACTAAAGTAATATTCAGGAAAGCGGGAGGGTGTTACTTGGAGTGATGGATATCTGGTCTGTGTAAATGTAGGTAAGATGGAACACACTTGTGGCAGCGGCCTCATTGACTAGAGGCACGTGTTGTGGACTGTTAAAAATCCAGGATATATAAAAATGGCAGTGCTTTTTAGACTGTGACTCTTGCACACCATGCCTGTGTTCCCTTATTTCATACACTGCTTTTTAAATTCTACATTTCTCTCATATTTAAATCTGAGGAACATCAGCAGGTGTTATATAATGTGGTTATGATCTTTCAGAGAGATTATGTACTTTAGGATGAAATGTCTTATTCACCTCTGTGTACGTGTTTTGTAAAAGAAGTAACAAAAACATAAACTTCAAATTGTAATTTATAAAATGAGAAATAACTTAAGTAAAATGAAATAAAACTTTAAATAGAATCCATTAACATGTAATAGTTTCAAAAACATATAATCAAACTATAAACATATACATTTAAAGTAAATGTATATACATAACTACATATCATATTAAATCTCTATCCTTATAGAGCTCACAGGCAAATACAATAGGTTATATATGCATGTCCAGTAGGTGGCTCCCTTGCAATTTTAACTTGTTCTAAGGAAAGCTCAGACTGGAAATCCAATGTGCCCAACCTTACCTTCTCCCTTTAAATACGTGCACAGCAGCACTCTTAAATCCAATAGGGAAAAATTCAAACCACTCATTTTATGGTTATTCCAAGTAGTTTCATTTGTCTTCCTTTATCATTTAGTTAAGAGTTAGGAAATGACTTGCACAAGGTATTAAACTGTCGCTGAAAAGCTCAGTAGATCAAGTGGGGTAGATGTCACCAGGAGGGGCTTAATAGCGATGTGAAGTTCAAGAGTCCAGCTGGAGCTGTATTCGGAATCAACGGGAGTGAGGAGCGACTGTCTGTCGCTCAAAGACGCCATGTGAAATCCCCTTGCTTTGCACTATTCCTTTGAGAATAGCATGAGCCGATTAAAAATGCATATCTCATTCAATTAATAATTTATTTTTTAACTCCAAAGGTAGAGAATACATCAACCAAAAGATTTGCTGAGAGATAAGAATTACACGATCTTAAAAGCTGCAAAACAATTTTGAAATCACCTCATCCATTAGTTCTTAACCTTGCTTACACATTAAAACAACCTGGGAAGCTTTTAAAATATGCCAGTGCCCTGGTCTCCTCAATAGAGATTCTTTTTGTAATGAGTCCATGATGGGGGCTGGGTGCTGGCATAGTTTAAAAGGTCCCTAGATAATTTTAATGTACAACCATGGTTGAGAGCCATTGATCTAGAACAAGCTCCTCATTTTAAACACAGAAAGTATTCTGCCGTATGAGTTGCTGACAAACTTAGGGCTAAAAATCTAGAGTTTTAGACATGTAGGTCATTTCTCTTCCTACAGTTTCTGTTTCTTCAGGAACAAATGGAGTCTTTGGTGCCTGTGTAATGTGCGATAAGTACTACAAGACACTTTCAGGAAGAAAATGTACTCAAAAGTTGTTCATAATATTGCATGCTTCAGATGTCACATTGGAAAATGTGTTTTGCTATGTCACTTGTTCTCTGTAGCATTTGAGGAGAATGTTTCAGGAAATGCCTTAACAGTTCAGAACACATATCAGATGTGTCATCTGTGGCTGTTGATACTGAAACAGAAAGATAGAAGAGAGATGTTCACCAGTCGCTAGAGAAGTAAAGACTAAAAAGAAAGCAGACCATGCCCAGTGTCAATTAAGAGGAAACCCAGGAGAAGTATTATCCTGAAACAGATGCAAATTCAATACAAAGTTAGATGAACCACCTACAGACACAACCTCTAAGGCTGAAGGAAATGTGAGAGCAGACAGCAGACATCACAAGTCTTTGTTGTAAATAAAATCAATTTTATGGTTTCACTCAGCCCTTAATTTGCCAAAATGTTCAAACTAAAACCAATATACAAGCTTCAGCTGACTCAGCGGGGTGGGTACTTTTTGTCGGAACTGGTTGCAAACTGCCGAGCAATATGGATAAAAGCATTTGCACGGCTACACTCTCACCCACAGAGAAGATGCTCCTCATTTTGAAGGTCAGACCATACATCACTGGCTCAATGTCAGGAAACATGCATCGCTTCTGCCTATGCTGTGCCAGGTCAGTCAGAAAATAAACAACAGCAGCCACACAAAGCAGCGATCCATCCACTGCCCCATCCTCCCTCTTAAATGTTCCACCTGCAAAAGGAACAATTCAGGCGGTGACATTCAGGTCTGTTTGTTGTTTAGGACACCACGGATTCTAATACCTCACAGCAGCAGGGTTTTTTTTTTTTTTTCTGATAAGTACAGGACAGACTGAACTTGTAATGCTAGATTATTTATAATAGTTCTCTTAAAAACATCACCAAGGTTCTGCCTCTATTGCTATCTGACTATTAGAGTTAGAGGCTGTCAAAGGCTCTTGGCTATCAAAGGTGTCATATACAAGCCTGGTTTATCGCCTCAGAAAATTCAAAATTCCAAATCTCCTCACATGTGAAGGACCACAAACAAGTCAGCAGTGTAACTTGGGTAGTTGAACAATGGCCACTGTCAGCCACTACTCATTAGCAGTTTAACATGAATCACTTGCTCAGATTAACTTGTCATTGCTTAATGCTTTAGAAAGAAAGTATGGCAAGCTTCAGATCTGGAAAAGACTGGAATGTAGACTTCCATTTCCAGCAATACTAAGGATTGTAGGAAGGGGTAGACAGGCAAAGAAGGTTGATGGAAAGCCTCAGTGCCCTGGTTCCCTAAGGGGGGGAAATATAAATATTCTTTGAAGGACTGTAAAGATGGACTACCTACAGAAGCCATAACAGATCAAGTGGACTTGGAAAACATTTGATTAGGGGGTTGGGGGGGACATGGAAAGAGTGGAACTATTGAAATCATATCACTTAGAGAACAGTGGTATTTTTCTATAAGATTGAGAATAAACTTTCAAACAATATTAACCTCAGTATATGCTAAAGTTTCTAATATAATACATATAGCAGAAAAAGTTTCAAACCCAAATGATATCTTCTCATTGTTAACAGTTGGCTTTGTCTCATTTCCTTACTACAGACTTATTTTATAGACATGTTTTGAAATCCACAGATGGGTCTGTCTTCCTGTGAAATGAAGGTCTCAAAGATATGATGGCCAGTAACTTCACAACAAATCAATCTCAAGCGGACTAAATAGGTAAGTTATACATCCATTAGACATTTCTTGGGATGGGGTGAGTTCTACAGCACAAAAATAAAAAGGTTTGGAGCAACAACACAATGTTATATTCAGTTCCATGTCACCCAGTGGCCATGGTCACTCATGACAGTAGTGTGCTGCTACTGATCACATACTCTATGGCTTGAAAGTGCTGAAGACATAACAACCTAAGTCAGGAAGGAAGTAAATCTTCTACCACTAAGTAAAGCTTTCTTCCACTAATATAAAATACCCAGGTTACTTCATATGAAAGTAGACAATGCATGGGCCGGGGATGTAGCTCAGTGGTTCTGGTGCCTGTCTTGCAAGTGCAAGGACCTGGGTTCGATCCCAGGTAACCACATACCATACTGGGTGTGGAGACTCACGCCCAGCAGCAGCCAGTACCACATACCACACTGCCAGGCGTGGTGGTTCATGCCTGTAACCCCAGCACTCGGGAGGCAGAGGCAGGAGGATTG